>JAHBMJ010004498.1:48746-80096 GCA_018398765.1 Chromera velia | reverse complement strand
CCATTGTACTGCTGCTGCTGATGCTGCTGTTGCTGCTCAAGGGCCTGGTTCCTTGCGTGGAGAGCTTCATTCTGTGCTAGGAGCCGGTCTATCTGCTCTTGCTGCCTCTGCTGGGTCTGGAATAACTGCTGGGCCCAGTCCCCCTGGAACTCTGCCATAAGATCCGACTGTGAGCTGCGTGGGGGACGATACAGTTCAGGGCTCCCCCTGAGGCGGAGGAAAGAGGCTCTTGCTACCACGTAAGGAAAAGCCTAGTGTCTGTGGAGCGCTACAGACCTAGACTTAGTATGACTGGTTACTGCATAAGAACTGTCAGTTCGGGAGTCTTGTGGTACCAAAGCTATCAGTCAGGACAGTTACACAGACAAGACGAGCATGCACGTGAAAGGAATTAATTCTGATATTAATTCCAATACAGATACAACATTAGGGGCACACCTATAGAACGACATAGGCATGGACGGACTTGAATGCAAGCTTAGTACTCAACTTAGTGCATGACTGGAAAGACGCTTTCAGGATATCTTACTCTTTGACTTAATTCATTACAGCATGATTAGCTCGGGCGATCAACTCCGGCTAGAGCGAACAACTACATATCGTAATGTAACTTCATCCGTCAGGAGGTCTTTTCAGGGGTGCGAAAGGTCCTCCGTTCTCGCACTGTGCAGGCTGACCAGATCTACGACCCTTCGTGGCTGCTTGACACCCTCAACAGCCTCTACCTCGGTCCATATGAGTTCCGTGTCCGGAAACGCTGGCGTGCCGTCAAGGCACTTTATTCCCTCACCAGTAAATCTGTCGACACCTACTTTTCCCGCACAACAAAAGTCTTTAGCCGTCTCCGTCGACTCATAACGGTTCCCACGATGGCATTTGGATCTGAGCCCTTTGTCCCCTTCGAGTACAGCATCCTCCTGGAGTCACTTCCCGCTGAAGGAGGCGCTCATTAGTATATCCTCATACACCTGCAGGATTACACCCCCACGGGCCTTCGTGACTGTCTGCGCTGCTATGAACAACAGCTCGGAACGCCGACTCCTTCTGCCACGATCTGCTTCTCGAGTGTACCTCCCTCCAGATCTTCTTCTACTCCCGAGGGGCCGAGCCCAACCACCCCAAGTGCATCTATTGCGGGGTCGCTCACCCGTGGAGGAAGCATGTGAAGTGCATCGCTTGCGGTGCTTCACCTCATACTGATCGCTCTACTTGCCTAGCGATTGCTCACGTATACGGTTGCAGCAAGTAGGGGCACCTTGATGCCATATGTCCCTCCAAGTTCCATGCCTCCAAGAAGACCGCCAGTGTTCACTGCGCGACCGTCACCTCCCACGATTTGGTCTACGGCCTCCGACCGAAAAGAACTCGGGACCGAAGGTGTGCCAGAAGTCAAACAGTTGCAATGAGATCAAAAAGAATTGTTTGACAGCGAGAAGATCAAAGGAAGGGGAAACAGCAATGGCTGCGACTTGAGAGTAAAGGGACTGAGATACTTTAGAGATACTCTCAGCCATCGAACAACAGTGATCTATCAACACATTTTCTTGGATCAAAATTTTCAGAGAGCTGCTCTCAACGATACACAGAAGTCCTACAACAGTATTTTTCAGATCCTGGAACCTCTGCCCTTCAAGCACACCGTCAGGCACCTCGATATCCAACACGTCCGAAAGCATACTGAATCCTTGCTGCAAGTGAGGAGGGAGCTCTGTCAGTAGAAATTAGCCCTCAACCAACGGAGCCCCCGTGGCCTGTTCTTCTTCTTGCCCGTCTTTTGACATGATGAGCTCTCTATCTGGAAAAGAGTCTAAGCTTTGGGTCAACACATGGGCTCGATGTTTGGAATGGTTGATCGATCTCAATCCTGAACTACAGTCAGCTACTTGATGATCGATGATGATCGAGGAATATCGAAGAAAGAATTCCAAAAAAAAAGAAAAAGGAAGGAAGTCAGTGTCACTTTAAGTCACGTGTACGCGTTGCATGTATGTTGCAATATGTTGCACAATGCATGTTGCACGCGTACCGCGCCATATGTGCATGCGGGTTCGGCCAGCACGCGCGCCCCATGTCGGGCCCATGGGGCCATCCAGCAGACATATATATAGGGTATGGGACTGACTCGGCAAAGTGTATCCCAGTGGATAACCACAGCCCCATAGTGGATAAAAGTCTGCCAAATACTGCCAAGACAAGACAAGACAAGCCCTGCGACGCTGCGCGCTGACCGTCCGGGTATGCCCGGGCAGGGGACTACTACGCAAGTTGGCCGGCATACAGGCGGACACAGGCGGACAGCGTTTTAAATACATAGAATTCGATACTATTTAATACAATTCGATTATAATTAATTATAATAGATAATAACATATTTTAATTAATCATAATATAAAAGAATAAAAATCATAAAGACATTCTTTATTATGTTTTTTAAGCTTTTCTATCTTTTAGCTGCATGAAACTTAGTCTCTATTAGTCTCTATCATAATGAGGTTTGAATTTATTTTTTAATATTTTTTTAAAACAAGTTTTATGATTTATTTATATGGTTTAAGACATGCCTAAACATGATTTGAATTTATACGGAGTATGTTGTTTCCGTTTAGCGTATGATGAGAAAAAATGCAGCTGTTAAGCTATTTGCTAAAGGTTGCGAAATAAGGGTCCATCATTTAATAATCTGCCTTGCGTGTTGTGACTTGCCGAATGCTAGACGCCTATTATGGGCCGATAGCGATGGCGTATGATGATGATGATGATAATCCTCTGTTCAGTGAAAGCTAGGGGGGAGAAAACGGGTGAGAACAAATCGATGGATGAAGCAAATGGAAGTCACCGCACCACTCACTCGAGGATCCATCCTGTCACCAGAAAGGAACGGAACATCCATGCTCGATCCGCACAACCGAGCCAAGCTGATGACGCCGCTTCCCTTCCGTGACCTTCAGCTGATTGCTGATGCCGCCATGTCCTCTCCAAGTACGGGGATGGGTGGGTGGGTGGGTGGTGGGGTAAGTGCAAGGCTCATCCACTAACCAAATCAAATCAAACCTTTAAACACCCATCAAGTTGGGTTTCTTCCACCCTCTAGAACGTGGAGGTGGTGTCGTCCTCTGTTCCTGTCGTTCCTCCTGGTGCCCCATTGTTGACGTTCCCGTGCTGGGCAGAGGCGCCCATTCCTTCCGTCTCCTGAGGCTCAAACGGTTCACCCACAAATGCCCACTCGAGCGTGAAGGCCTGATTCCTCTTCACGCCGTCCTTGCAGGGGGAGAGCTGAATAGCTCCAGGCTGCACGTGGATGCAGGATAAAAGAGACAGGGGGAAGTCGTTCCTTGGAGCATCTATGGATATGCCATGGGAGACAAATGTGTCTTTGTTCTTTGTATGTGTTAATCTCTTGACCTGGTAATCGTTTTTACTGTCGCTCTGTCTGTCCATGTGTACTTCCGCCAATCCGTCTTTTTGCTCAACAAGTCATCGAGTCGTAACCCTCCTCTTCGTCTCCGTATTTACCCGTTCACTCTCCTTTGTCTATGCGACGCAAACAAATCGGTACTCAATGAGCCCTTTATTTCATCAGCCTGTCTCTGGATCGGTGTAGATCTGGTCTCCGCTGGTATTTTCCTTGCACGTTGACTGACTGGTGGCAGGGAATCTTTTTTCTGAACAATGGTTTTTGGAGTTCAAGAAAAAATAAAGCACATACAAACAAAAAGCGACTGACGACAGGGAGATCCGTGTCCGATGCCTTTTGCTTATGGGGCAGCAAACAGAAGCTGCGAGTAAGTGGCAGAAGACGGGAGGAAGGAAGAGACATTGTATTGGCAGAGCGAAAGCGGAAATATTGAGAATGAAAGTAAAGAAAAAAGCAGCAGACGCTGCAGACACAGCGAGGCATCGGAGCAAAATGAAGCAGGCCTTCGAAGAGTGGACGAAATCTAATTAAGGTGGAGCAAGAAACAAGAAGTACGCCTAAGCATCGAAGGGCTTTTTCTTGCCTTTGTTCACTCAGATTGACAGTGGGAAGCCTCGAGAACGTCGACACCACCCAAATGCGGACAGCCCAACCTCCTCCGTGTGCATGGCTGTCGACACACTCACTGACCTCTCATTTTCCGGCGCCATTTTTGTGTTCACGACGTTCTTCCCCCCCCTGGAGTCCACGGACCAGACCTGAGCGTAGTCACTGCAGAGAAGACAAAGCAAGAAAAGGGTTTGGAGAGAGATGGAGGATAAAGAACAGAGTCTTTCAAACTCCTTTCTCTCTTTTCTGGTTCTTTTCTTTCCGATTCTTGTTTTCCCCTCTCTGCATCCAGTAACAGGCTGCATCCAGTAACGGGAAGGAAATTAGGAGCCCTTTGGATCGATCAGTCAACCGATGAACTTACATTTCTTTGACTTCGAACCCGTTGCCAGCCGCCGTGTCCACTGCGTTTTTGTCTGTCCTGTGAAGAACGGAAGTGCAATCCCGAATTCCCAATTTGCACCAGTGGTCTCCTCTGCAGGCAGGGTGGTGAGGGGGGAAGGAAGGAGCGAAGAAAAGTCGGAACCAACGAGCATGGAGACAAAAGGCTGGGGAGAGACGGGAGTCGGTCAGTGAGTAAACCAGTCAGAAGCTCGCATGGGTACAGTGCACCGGATATGAGAAGGGAATAAAGAAAACGCACGCACCATTAGACAGGACCACAAGAGAGAAGAAGCCAAAACAGGCTGAGAAGAACCCAGAAAAATGGGTCGACGCACTGCGGGCCCTTCCAAGGAGGTCAGCTAGTGATTTCACAGACTCATCTGGCATTGTCTTCGCCTTCGAAACATGAAAACTTTTCCTGCGAACTTACACGCAACGTTTTGCATCGACGCAACTGCCCAATTCAAAATCGTGTTCGTGTGTCTGCATAGCAATACACACACACACACACACACACACACACACACAGAGAGAGAGAGAGAGAGAGAGAGAGAGAGGCGGATGGGGGGTAGGAATGCAATCAGACAGCGAAAGCAGAAAGATAGAGGAAAGAGACAGCCAGATGAAGACATACAGATACAATTGGACCGAATTCGGCGAGGGGAAAAGGCGAAAAAAGACAGGCAGGAGAGGCCTGGTCTTCAAGTCTTCACGTTGGGCTGAAGAAAAGGACTTTTTCTCTGTCAATCACTTGGTCGATGTGAATCTTGCTTCATCCATTCATCGATGCAACAAATCTGGCAAGTACGGGGGCAAGCAATCCATCCATACGGAAAGAAGAATGGGCACACTCAGTCTAGAAACGCATGCTGGCATTCTCAGTGAGCGTCTGTCCTTTTCCTTCTTTGGGCTTTTCAAGTCCTCCGCAGTGACTTCTTCAAAAGAGCGCCTCTTGTGCCTTTCTTTCCTTCTAACCTGTTGTCCCACTGTGTCGTGTTTATCGTTTTTCGATGGGCTCTTCTCTTCCATGTAAGTGAGGCAGTAGGGAAGCTCGGGCATGGTGTCGTCAGCTGTCTTCTGGTGCTCTGTGGGAAGTCCCTTGTTGAAGGGGCGGAGGGTGCCGAGGAAGGGGGTCCACATCCAGACTTGATGCTGCGGACACACACACACACACACACACACAGAGAGAGAGAGAGAGAGGGAGAGACAGACACAGACACAGACACAGACACACACATACACACACACACATACACACACATACACACACATACACACACACACACACACACACACACACAAACGCGCAGCCACGCAGGTGTGAGAATGGGAAGAGTCCTCTGGGCAGCGAGGAAACGAGGGCGGCGTACCAATTGATTCAGACAGAAATGCATCCCACACACACACATACGTACACCTACACACACACTCACACGCACTCACTCACACACACACACACACACACACACAGAGAGAGAGAGAGAGAGAGAGAGAGGCAATAAGTCAGTCAGTCGGGTAGAGAGGCTGGCAGGCAGAGAAAAGAAAAGAGAGCGACACTGAAGTTCTCGAAGGAATTTGGGAAAAGAGAGAAAGAAAAACAAATGGGCGATGATCGGAGAACTATCAGAGGTCGGGCCAAGAAACGCTGCTGCTCCCACACTCACCGGACTCGCGGAGCATCGCACAAGCTTCACATCCTGCACAAAGAAAAGAAAAGGAAAGGGAGGGACAGGTTGGGGCACAAGTGCGGATGGAAATGGGGTCGTGCGCGCCATGACAACATAGTCTAGCTTTCAAACAGGACCAAGGTTTCGTCTCTTGTTTCACATTCATCCTCTCAGTTTATGAAGCTTGCAGTCCATGTCCGACTGTATGTGAAGAGCGTGATAGACCTTCATTCTACATGCATCACAGTGAGAAGAAGGACAGCAAAGGCTTCATCTAGAGACAGGAACAGCCGGGTCGAGGGGAAGGGGTGCAACAAAAGAAAGAAGTCAAACGACGGGTAGCTAGAAACAACAGAAAGAGAAAAAGTGACAAACAATAAAAACGAAGTAGGCACGCCACTAACCCACCGAGATTCCGTCTGACATATCCCACTGCGCGCACAGATCCTGTCGTGTCTGAGTGTCGGGGTTTACGTTCAAGGCATCCAAGTCTGTCGTGTGGGTGCAGTTGACCTCTTGGGGTACGCAGTTGACGTCCAGCTTTCTGTTGATCACCCCTGGCACTACAATTCTGACCAGACCGTGCACCGTCAGGCCCCGGATCTTGTAGCCGTCTCCCATGCCGTCTGCGTGAAGTTTTCCCTTGGAGTGACTGGCGATCCACTCGAGGAAATCATACTTTCCTCCTGGAGACATATACTGTGTCCACTTGTTCTTCTGTGCGTTGTCCAGATCAGCAGGGTCGTTGCCCTCGATCTCGAGAGCACAGCCGGGACGAATCGTTACAGCTGCAAAGAAACGGCAGGGGGACAATGGCGGAGGATGATGCAGAAGGCGCGAGCAGCATAGCGCAAAACTCGGGGCGCGAGGAATGAGAAGACGTGTCTGCATCTTAGAAAGGACAAATGTACACCCACACCCACACACGCACACAAATACATACGCAGCTAGCCAGACAGACAGACAGACAGACAGAATGTAGAGCTTAATTGTTCCTTCCCCGACGCTCCTTGACCTTCCCCCCCCTCTCACCTGTTGTGGGTCCGTGTTCGTCTCCCTCTCTATCTACAGGTCCCTCTGCACTGATCCCGTATTCTTCCTTCTGCAAGCGTCCGTTCAACAAAGAGACAAAGAGGGAAAGAAATTCAAGTGCACACCCTTCTGTGGACTAAGAAAGCCAAACATCGAAACTTCGAAGAAAAGGAGGAAGAGAGGGAAATCGAACGGACCAAAGACTCACGAGGAATTCAGGATCCGGAGAGAACCACACAGACTTACTTGTTTTTTCAGATCATCTTCTTTTCAGATCATTAAATGAAAGAAAAACCATCCACCATCTTCTCAGTGTCCGGGAAATATTTCTGCGTGCATTTGACGCGTTTGCCCACACCTCAGGAATGAATGAAGAAAGAGAGCAAGCAACTGACCCCCGAGGAGTTGACCAGCTCGACGCATTTTGCTGCAGAGGGGTTGAGACGCGTCGACAGAATGTGCACGATATGAGTCGTTGCTCGTGAGTCTTCTTACCATTTGTCCAAAAGAAAGAAAAGAGGCACGTCCAAAAAACATGAGCGCTGAGAGAGTGCCAGGGATCGATCATCAGGTCCAAAATAAAGAAAAGGAGAGTCAATTTAAAGATCGTGTCAAGCTTCACGGCCCAAAACTTGCGGTCCCTGCTTCAATCAGTTTGTCTGCAGATCTGGTTGTCCTCGTTGCTTCCTTCCTTCCTTCCTTCCTTCTGTCTGTCAGTCTGTCTGTCTGTCAGTCTGTCTATCTGACTGGCTGACAGACTGACTGTTTTCCTGCCTGTCTGTCCACCTCCCTGTCTGTCTCTCTGTTTATCTATCAGCCCGTCCGCCTCAATGTCAGACACACTGCACCCCGCTCTGCTGCATTGTTGTATTGCTTTCTGCCTTTTGCCCCTCTAGCTAATCTACCGGACTCACTCACTCATGGGGTCTGACACGTGGACTTCTGTGAGGACCACGTGGTGCTTCTCGAAGTCCTCGTAGGGTGCCACCTTCTCGGGGAGCTTGTAAGGGTTGTCGCCCTGCTGACCGTGGCCAAGCCAGTGCACCCCTGCAGGATGGACAAACAACACACAGAAGTCAAGTACGGCCCCACGTGCCTGTGCTCAACGACACACCGAAGCCTTTCCCTGCATGCCCATGAGATAGAGAAACCGCAGATCTCTTCCTCGAGGGGTCCAAAGCGGCCCTCTTCTCCCCGCGTATTCTCATTTCCATATCATGTCGCTGCTGCTGGATGCTTCGCTTGGCAGACCAGCAAAAGAGGCTTCCCGCCCTCCCCTTCCCACCCGCCACGTCACCATGTCCCTTACAAAGTCACTGACTGACCAGGTCCGTACTCCTTTGTCTCCCCGCTCTTGAAAGTCACCTTCGCCTTGCACCCTGATCAAATCAGCAAAACAAAGAAAGAAAAATTCACAGCCACCATTCAAATCGCAACAGCACGGCTGTAGCTCAAGAAAACAGAGCAATGGAAAGGAGAGGAAATGAGAGCAGGGAAGAAAGCAAGCACTGCTATGACAAATGGACGCTCCCTTTTTTTCCTCTCTCTCTCTCCCCCTCGCTCCTCACAGATTCCTTTCTAAATTCAATGGGGTCTCCCTCAACAGGGACCCCTTTACACATTTTCGTCTTCTCTTTTGACACCCTTCTGCCTCCCAGTCTGCTGCTTCTCTTTCGCCAGTCTGAGACATTCTTATTTGAAAGTCCCCCCTCCTTTCTGGTACATCCTTTAGGTTTCCACATCAAAACTTTCAAGTCCGCGTCTCCTCAATCATTCTGCCTCTCCCTCCCCTCGTCCAGTGTCTGTCAATCTACCTGTGAAGACAGTCAGGCGGGGGTCGTGAAGCTTCAGGTGGGGAGAGGCAGAGTACTTGTATGCATCTGGCCGTGCGGGATAAGCTGTGTTCGTCGATGCGGTCTCACCCTGAAAGAAATACCACACACACACAGAGAGAGAGAGAGAGAGAGAGACAGACAGACACAGACACACAGACACACAGACACACAGACACACGGACACACAGACACACAGACACAGACACAGATGTGGACATGACGGAGCGGATCAAACCCTTTTGCAGTGGGGAACCAAATCACATCGATTGTAGAAAGAAAGATACATTGCCAATTCTTTGTAGACGGTCTCTGCTTTCGAAGAGATGCCCATCAATACTGCTCTTCACCGAGGTGATTGAAAGCGTCCAGGAGAATGCAGTTGGAAGTGAAGGGAAGGTCCAACACCCTTTCTCTCCTCTGTAGTGTTCCTTCTGCGCGGTTTCTACGGGTGTTCGTGTCTCTCACTGGAGTTGCACTATCGTGCCTAAAAAATCTTTTTTCCTTACAGCCGACTCCCTCGTTGACATACCGCCTGTCTAGCTCCAAATTCGTTAATCTCTGCACAGATCTGTCCCGGGGCAGCGTCGAAAATGTTCCCCGCGTTCGCTGCAAAGGCACGAGAAAGACCGGGCACCCAGCTCATTCACTGACTTACGTAATCAGGCAATTTTTCCATCTTTCGTGCATTGAATGCAAGAATGAGGGAGGACACACAGACTGTGGAACACGAGACCCTGCACGAGAGCCCAATCACTCATTCAATCACGCCCGCATTCCCACAGACCGTTCACTCGCCCTCCCACCCACTGAATCCCTGCCTCCGTCGCCCCTCAACTCACTCGGCTTGCATCCCTCGTCAAATGCCGCGTTTGCAACCCATTCTCCTGCCTTGGAGGCTGACGTCAACGAGGACCCCAGCTGTACGCAGGCAGGCATCCAGGCCATCATCAAGAGCCGGGCACAAGAACGTGGACGTACACACACACACACACACACACACACACACACACAGACGAAGAGTAGCAATTCACGGGCCAAGGCAAGAATAGAGTGGGATGAAGTATTTTCGCCCGTGATTCAACGCGAGCTGTGGGTGCGTGAGTGACGTGGCGGGTCAGTGACTGAGTGAAAGAAAATCATTGCGCGAGTGGGTGAATAAGTGAATAAGTGAATGAGTGGAAGAGCGAGCGGGTGAGCGAGTAAGAGTGTGAATGAAGTGACACTCACTGCGCCAGTCAGTCAGTGAGTCAGTCAGTCAGTGAGTCAGTCAAACGAGCAGGCGCACACTGTTCGCCGACAATGCCCGTGGGGCAGGCAGCTAGAGATGGCCAATGTCAGGCAGCAAACATCAACATCGAAACGGATAGGCTAGAACGTGGAGGAGTGACTGGAAGAAGGTGCAAAAAAGCCCATCAACCCTACCTGGACGAAGGAGGGATCTTCGTCCTTCTGCTGCTGCTGTTGGGCTTTCTGGAGAAAGCCGATTGTGCCGTCCTCATTCACGAAGGCCTCTCTCCTGTCATTTGGGTCAAGGGCTACTGGTCCTTCCTCTGGGATCAGAGCTGCACAGCAGGGAAAGTATGTGCATGCAAACCGACACACAAAGCCTCTAATGAACATGCCCAAGAAAGAGGAGGACTGACCCTTTGATTGCCTATGAGTGTCCGAAGCAGACACCACCGCACTGCCAAAGCAGGCAATGAAAGTCCACCCGAGCACGCGAAACCCCATGTGGCCGACAGGGATCCCTCAAACAAAGGACGATGTCTGTTTGACAGCCTCAATCTGATCAGACTGCGAGGCCCAGCGTTCCTGTGAATCCGAACAGTGACAAAGTCACAAATAGGTTTGCCTTCTCCCAATCGGCATGCAGTCCTGAAGTTATTGTACGAACAGAACAGACAATGACGGACACCTACAGCGGTCGTCAGATGAAGCCTCTGCTGACTGCATAGACGGTGGGTCGATGAGAAAAGAATCGGTCAGTCACTGCATGCATCCATGCATGCATGCTTCTCAGTGCGGAAAGGTGGATGGACGGCGCCGCGGGACCGACTGCATGCGCGCGGCGGCATGCACGCGCGGGCCGGCGGCTTCAGCTTTAATCAATTGGGGGGGGGCCATGCCGCCATGCTGCCGCGCCGCGTTGCGTAGACGGCGGCTTAAATTTCTGTGTCAGATTGATCGAAACGAAGTACTTGATCAACTATATATAGAGACTATAATAGAGTTCTGCATCAGAGTCATGGTTAATTTTCCATGATTTTGCTGGCATGACAGTACACCTGCAGCGTCTACAAACTGTGTCTTCACTCTGACACAATCAAAAACACGCGTCTTTCTGTCGTCCTAGGCTTAGCTGTAGATTTCGGGCCAGCATATATCGTGTCCCACACACCGGCTCGGATCTTTTCGTGGTGGCACGGCTTTGAGAGGATCGCCTTGTGCATATCGGAAGCTGTTGACTCTTGTTCTCCATCAGACCGACGGTTTGGTCATTTGTAAAACTGAGGAGGCCTGTCTCCTAAAGCGAACATGCGCCCTCACCAGGCGTACTCAAGGTTCAAGGGAGCGTTCCTCGTTCTGGGGATCGTCTCTCTTTGTACGTTGATCTTGAAAGCCTTCTCGCCTTCCCCCTCTGGATCTTCAGCACTTAGTGCTTCGATTCGGCAGGGCGTCTCCCTTCTGGAGTATCTACAAGCAATCAAGGGCAGTGGCCTGTCTAAGGAGGACGTGGTGTGGGATTTGAATAAATTCAATCAGATCCCGCCCTTCGGCATCAACTCTTCCTGCACACCCCCACCCCTGAGGCTGTTCCGCACTGATGCGGACTGCACGAATCCGCCAGAGTTCAATGGGACATTTGTTGGCCTTCGTGCCACTCCTGCTGTGGTTGTCGACGTCACCGTGTTCAGCTTCGAACTTGACACCCTCGAGATCCGACTGAATGAACTGGATGACGTCGTGGATCTGTTTTTCATTGCAGAACAGACGGTGAGTCATCTGGGGGGGAGTGCAAAGCCTTTGGTGTTCACAGCGAATCGAAATCGATTCGCAAAATTTGCCCATAAGATCGTGCACATCGTCGTAGATGATGTCGAGAGCAGCATTGCGCTTTCGGAGGTGCGGGGGGGTGACGAGTGGGCTTTGGAATTTCAGATGAGGAGCCCCTTGCTGGCACAGAGAGTGGCGCGTTACCATTTTGAGAAACCAGGGGGGGTGTTCCGGTCTGCCGATGACGTCATTCTTAGAGGTGACCTGGATGAGGTCCCAAGTCGCGACTCTCTGAACGCTTTCAAATACTGCCGTCCGAGATTGATGCCCGCGGACTTCGCGATCTCGATGCCGATGGGAAAATTAGGATCGTTTTTTGCTTCCGATTGGCCAATGCCAGGCTATCCGTACTCTTTCACGGCCCCAAGCGTCAGTCGAGTAGGGGACATATTCAATATTTCGGATCCGGAGAGCGTACAAAAAGCCGCAAAATTGGCCCTACGGTATCGAAATGGGGCCTACGTAATGGGAGGGATGCATTTGACTTCCTACCAGCACATTCCCTTTTCTCTTTTGAAAGATGCAAGCATCGTGGAGGGAAGGAAACAGAGCATCACTGAGCTTATAGACCCAATGCTGAGAAATGGAAGAGAGGCGGCGTATGTGTTACAGCGGGCTGAGAACGAGCATATGCCAGCGTGGAAGGCGCGGTTGAAAGAGGGGCACGAGATCGAAAAGGTGTATCATGAGAGGATACACAAAGTGCCTTGGTTTCTTCAATGCAACCTCCAGGCCTTCCCATCGTGGCAGGGTCTGATTGATAAACGCATTTACCTGCAGATCCCCTGTGGATTGCTGAGTATATGTCGGTGAATCTTTTGTGAACTATCTGTGGATCTGCCTCTTTGTGCCTATCTAAACAGTCTCTTCTTTCTTCTGACTTTTCTGTCGTCTTTCTGCTTCGCCCTTCTTTTCCTCTGCTCGCCTGTTTCTTCTCCGTCTCCTATTTTCACTCACGTTCCGGGTCTCTTTCCGTGAGGTTCCCTGTCGTCCTCTTCTCCTCCGCTTTAGTCTCTCTCTCTCTCCCTCCCTCACTCCCCCCCTCTCTCCCTCCGGTCCACCCATCCAGCCTCCCTCCTCGTTACGTCCCACCCCTCGCTGTTCCGTGTGTGTGTGTGTGTATATATATATATATATATATATGTGTGTGTGTGTGTGTGTGTGTGTGTATATATATGTGTGTGTGTGTGTGTGTGTGTGCGCGCGCGCGCCTAGGTGTGTGCGTGTGTGTACCTCTGTGTGTGTGTGTGTGTGTGTGTGTGTGTGTGTGTGTGTGTGTGTGTGTGCGTGCATGCATGCGTGCATGCGTGTCTGAGTATGAGTATGAGTGAGTGTGTGGGTGCGTGAAACACTGTAGAAAGAAAGTTTAAGAAATTCAAATACTTTTATGTACTGATCATGATTAAATGAACTGCTTCAGCTACTGTTTGACTGTCTAGTTGACTGTTACCCAGATTGCCAGTGTTGCAAGGTATTGTATTGCATTATTGGGTCAATTCTAGGCTAAATTAGGTGTTATAACGTAAATCTAAGGGTGTCGATCATTCGAAGCGTGGATCATAGGTTCAATAGTATAGCATAGCATTGATGTTCTGCATAGAAATTATATAATTAGATCTAGTTCACTGTACTGTTTTTTATTTTTAATTTTGGTGTTGTTATATAAGCTAGAATTCTAGGTTATGCATTAGATAAATAAGTAAAGAAAAAACTAAGAAAACTTTTATTTTTTTTTTTCTTATCCTCTTAACTAAACAAACAACCGTTGCTAATTCTGTTATTTATTATTAAAGTGTTCAAGCTTTTAGTGTTGTATGAGTGACAATCATACAGTCGCAGGGAGTGTTGCATGAATATGCATGAAAAACAACTTTCCCATTCAAAAACGAAAAAAGGTTTTTGACTGTGAACTTATATTCATAGTTGCCCGGCTGGGGACGCAAATGGCTCGGGCCGAGCCATGCACGCGCGCGCATGATCGCGCGCGGCGCAACCCCCGAGCTGTTGGATGCAAACTCGGATTTGTGAATTAATTGAGAGACGGCATCCGAAGCTGTAGTCTCTCCAAGGAGAGACAGCTATAGTCTATGAGCCGAAAAGTTCTCGCGAGCGCCCGCTGTCGCCGGTTTTCCCTGCCCATTTCTGTAGAAAGATTGTGGAAAGAGAATCACCAGCTGTAAAGTGACAGAACCACCGGTGGCTCTGGTTCAAATTTCGATTGTCTGGAATCTTCGTGTTTCTCATGACCATGTTTTATTCCCGGTCGTTGTTTGTCTGCTTCAGTCTCCTGGTTGTGGGTGCCAACGGCGATGCAATGGTCCGCTGGAGCATGCATAAGAACAACGGCATCACAGAGCTTCATATTCCTGTCCTTGAGTCGAACACTACAGGGGTGAAGGCATTGTCTGAGTACAGGTCGTTCTCGAGAAGTTTTGGGACACCGCAAGAGCTCATTCGAGTGCTTCGCACGGATTGCGAGGCCGAAAACGTTCCCGCATCTGTCCAAGCCCACGCAAAGATGATGGTTATCGGGAGGCTTGAAGGAAATGTCCGCGGCTTTCACGCTAATCAGTATCACGACTTTTCAGACAAAAAACGGAAACAGATGTCCAGTGGGGCCTACACCTTTGCCTTCCAACTCAGTGATCTTCCGGGGGGGGAGAAACAGCTTGACTGGTCTCTTGCCGGGTTCAAGCTGGCCACCGAGGCCAAGTTGAAGGGGTACAAAACGGAAACAAAGATCATTATGGGCAAGGACCAGAGAAAAGAGACATTGAAAACTGAGCATTGGTATGGAGCCACAAAGCAGGAGGTATTGGTCGAATATGACAAAAAGATAGGCACTGAAACCGTCCAGCATCCTGAGTATGAGAACGACTATGTGTCCACAGAGCTCTACTTGTCGTTGAAGAAGATGACCGAATCAGTTGCTGCGTCCGGCTACTACCAGGTGTATGGCACCCAAGTTGATGATGAAGTGCCTCTAGCATCCACGCCGAATGCTAGCACGAGTGCCAAGGAGCAGCAGAAAGAGCAACCCCCTTCGTGGCCGATAATATTTGGAGAATGGGGGGTTGCGGTGGTGACCAGCTTGTTGGCAGAACCGTGGGCGATGCTTTGCATTGTTGGAGGCACTGTTTGGCTTTTTTCTAGGGCTTTTTTGGAGAAACAGACAGGCAGAGGCCCCAAATGCCGACCTGAGGGTAGCTCGCGTTGCCAGGAGAGAGAGAGAGTCAGGCCGAGGCATACCAGGATTTACCGAAGGTCCCGGCATGCAGCTGAGAGAGAGGAGCGCTCAGCGGTCGCAAGCGCATATGACCCTTTGACTCGAAGAGGAGACTGCGAGTCAACGATGTCCCCTACCGACTCGGAGTTGGCCAATCAGTCGGAGGGCACATCTGAACGTCTGGCGGGGCATGAATGAGTGAAGAGGTCGGACTCTGCCTCAGGGGACACCAAGCGCGTGTCTCTTCTGTGCACTCGGCCACTTCCACCGTGACGTCTCTGGTGGCCCACATCACTGTCCATACGATGCAGCATGCCATATCATCTCTACGTGATAGAGGATCCTTTTTGCTTTTTGCAACAGCTTGATGAGCGCTCGAAGAAGAGAGATGGGAGGGCGTCAAAAGAAAAGCATACATCCAAAAGTGCTGCGGCGGTGCCCTCTCTCTGATTCGGAGTGACCTTGCAGTTCTCTGATGGCAGAAGTTTCATGTGTAACTACTGCCTGAATGACACCCCGGGCCGGCAGACTGTACCATAACCTTCGTTTTCGTCTGCAAATGATTTTCAGCCCTGTGTTTTCACGTACTCATTCGTTGTGTGGCGACAAGGAGAAAGCGTCGAAAGAAGAATCTGAAGGAGGTTTGATACACTTGTGTTTTTTTGGTTTGTGTTTCTGATTCATTTGCCGTGGACCATATGCAGTGCAGCTTACCAGTTTCGTGCGATCCCATCATCAAGCGAATCAATTTCAAAATTAACCAGCTTCAAACTTGAAGCGTGGACTCAGGCGTCTGCTCATTGCATGCATGATTGTTCAGTCTGCTTTAAGTCTGTGAAGAGGGCAGGCAACAAAGCAGAAAAAGGAAGAATCCCGGCAGATGACAGATAGACAACAGGGCAGAAAGTATATACAAGGGTTGCACATATATGCACTGCTCAAAGCATGACATTCATCTTACCCTGCAAATGGATACAATTTAGCAGAGCAGTAAAAACCAATTTTAAGTAACTCAGTTCAATGATTTCAAAAGTTCTTAGCCTAGAATCTTAGTAGGTCCTTAGGATAATTTTGAATAACCAAACGTTATAACTAGCGTTATAATTCAAATAGTTGCATGAATATCTAAAGCTAGATATAGGGCAACGCACAGTGATAAAAAAAAAAAGAACCCTGCAAAGACCTAGGAATTTAGACAGGAATTTAGAGGAATTTAGAGGAATTTAGCTAGGAATCTAAAGGAATTTAATTAAAGAGGGGATTTTAGAGGAATTTAGCATTTTTTGGAGGCCGATTTCTCATGAACTATAATAAGTTAGAACTTGATATTAATGGTGCTTATAGATGTAATATGGGCTTATATAAGCATTGTTAATATCAAGTTCTAACTCATCATAGTTTATGAGAAATCGACCTCCAAAGTTTAGGAAGACCTCCCTGAACCTAACTACCACTTGAAAGTTGAAGCCGCATTTTTGGATAAGCTTGAAAGTCCGCGCCGCAGGTGCAGATCGTCTCTAGGATCGTCTAGGGTATCTTGAAAGCTGAAGCCGCATATCTGGGCAGTGTCTTGATCGTTTGTGCCGCAGGCGTGGACGGTCTCTTGAAAAAAGATGCCGCATATACAGATCATCTTGCTTAAATTGTTTCAAGTGGTACTTAGTGACCATGTTTGATTGGATTATATTTGATTTGATTTGATTTGATTTGAGCTTCAACCTCAAATATTTGATATTTGAGGTAAGATTTGAGGTTAACCTCTTAGGGTTCCTCACTGAGTCACTGACTTACTGTCACTCTGATCATTTTTCTCATGACAATAGTTATCAGAACATTTCTGATGTGTATTTCAAAAATTTAAAAAAATATATATAAAATTATAACTTATCAGTTCCGTAAAAAAAATATGCCTGTGTGGCAGTATATATACACTAGTCACTGAGACTCACTCTAGTACTAATAGAGATTAAGAACGTAAAACTAGACGTAAAATTGATAGATTTGAAATTGTATATGACTTTTTATTGATACGATAAAATTAGAGCACGTACCAAATCACTTTCTTCAATGTGAATCGAATCTCATGCAGCATATCGCACTTGATTCTCTTCTCATGCGTCTCTACATATGGTGCGACCACGGCTTCTGCTTCATCTTTGGTGCGGAAAAACGTTCACACGTCAGGCTGCTTCGTCCCCCCCGCCCCCTCCGACCACTTTTCCTGTCTTTCTTGGAGCAGCTGCACACGTTTATCAGACGTGATCGTCAAGCTATGCTGATTGATAAGGTGGGTTTGAAAAGAACTGGTTGTCGCTGCTGCATACTCACAGCTACAAATAGTTTCTCCTTCCCCTTCGGCTCCTTGTATTTTCACCTGACACTGAATTACATTTGCCCCCTTTTGCACGGACCATATTTTTTTTATGTACCCGGCTCTAAAAACAAATGCCTCCTTCTTCCCGTTCGACCTAGGGGGGGGCCTGTCGGATTGTGTGACATGTCTTTACTCAAAAAGGGGGCCGTAAAAGATGTTCCAGCACCAGAAAAGTTAACACAGCTGTTCGGAAAAACGTTTAGCTGATCGGTTTACCTCTGCATGAAGTAAAAAGGGGTGAAACATCAATTTCAGTGCAGCTCAAAACGTTTTTTTTTTTTAGAGCAAACCATCAAGATTTAGGTTTTTTCATTTGAATCAGCATGCGTGACGGATCAGTACTTGTAAAAAGTTTTTTCGGGACCTTCATATTTGAGGTTGAAAGTCATATTGATCAAATATTTGATCGTATTTGATAGGTCTTTAAATACTAGGTCCTCCTTGACTGGATATTTGATTTGAGCTTAAGCCCTACCTCAAATCAAATCAAATGAAATCAAATCAAATCAAACATGGTCACTAGTGGTACTTAGGTTCAGGGAGGTCTTTAGGAATTTAGAGCTCTAAATTCCTTTAGATTCCTGTGACTCCTGTCTAAATTCCTCTAAAATCCTCTAAATTCCTGTCTAAATTCCTCTAAATTCCTGTCTAAATTCCTCTAAATTCCTGTCTAAATTCCTAGGTCTTTGCAGGGAAGAAAAAAAAAAACTGAAAACGTGTATTTTTTGTTTCATCCTAGTAAACACCATGAGTGAAGCTATGACTAGTGACCAGATTTGATTTGATAGGATTTGATTTGATTTAATTTAATTTGATTTAATTTGAGCTTCAAGCTCAAATCTGACCAGATTTGAGGTAGATTTGAGGTTGAAGTCTAGAGGTCACTCTCGACAGCACTGAAGACGACATGACATAGTCGACACCACTAGCAAATTCTAGAAAGCCTTAGAGACAAGAAAATCACTAAAAACTAGACTAAAAGCTAAATTAAGACTCTCAAAATTATAATAAACTATTGTCAAAGCTAAGAGTTTACATAAGTTTTTATCTTAGCTAGTATCTTAGAGTTATCCTAGAGAGTCATCTTAATTTAAGACTAGAATTTTCTTGTTGTTATGTATGACCTGTGGGATTGTTTAACATCGTTGATCGGTTTGATAGGGGGGAGCCTAAGAAAGGCCCAAGGCAATTTAAGAAAAAAACGTAAAAACTGCCACAGCACAACAAAAAACCACTTCAAACCCTCAATCAAAACTTGAATGTCTGGAAAATAGACTGGATGACCTCTTTTTCACTGAACAGACCTTTGGAATTAAAAGCTTTTGGGCGTTCATATTCATGTGAAACCGATAAAAAAATCTTTTCGTGATCATTTTTTTTTTTTCGCACAAAAAAGTGCGAAGACTCATTTGAGAGACTGGATGATGGATTGACCTCGAAGATTTGAGGTTAAAGGGTTAGATTTGAAGTAGATTTGATAGGATTTGATAAACCCTATCATGCTAAAGTTTCTCAGGCCTAAGATTTGATTTGAGGTTAAGCCCTACTTCAAATCAAATCAAATCAAATCAAATCTGGTCACTAGCTATAACAATTAAGCCTAAACTAAAATTTTATGGTTTACATATGTTTTATAGACTAGCTTATAATTAAAGGCAGCTTCAGACGAGAGAAAAAAAATCGGCTGATGCATATCTTTTAAAAATATATACCACTGTACGCCGCCCCCGGCCATGTACAGTAGACTTTTTATAAAATTTTATTAGAAAGATGAGTCTTAGATGACTCAAAGATCAGTCTTTAATCAGAATATCATTATTATATCATTATGAAAATCGCTGCTACAATCTTTAAGAAAAATAAACTAGAAATCAAGGGGAGAAACGCCTAGAGAAACACATACTAGAATGCATAGTATTTAAGCCCAATTATGTGTACAGACATGCAGGCAGACATGTCATATACAGTTATATATATATATACATTTGTTTTTGTTGACAAAAACTGGGCTTGATCTAGAGCTTCATCTTTCTTTAAATTTCTAAACGTCTTCCATGACCTCTTTGCGTGTATCAGACTGCACTTAATTGCGAATACATAGTCAATTGTCGAATATTGATACAGACCAGAGGGAGCAGAGCGGTTTCTAACTCAATATTCTGGCAAAGAAAATGGCAGCAGTGGACGACTCATTCACCCCACAGTCTTCATCCAGGCAGCTGCCGAATACAGGCATTGAGACACTTTGCCAACCACCCACCTGGGGCTTTCTCAGGATTTGGCGGCTGTGTGCAGTGTTCGCTCGTGCACAAGGACACGACCCGGTCTTTCTGTTTCTTTCTGATTTCGTCTAGTGGGAGTGTCATGACTGAGTGCTGGCATTTGTGGATTTTTTGGAGGTCCGCTCCGGTTTCGAGGGAAGGGCACGACTCATCGTGCATCCACTTCCGTAATTTGAATTCTTCCGAATGCAGGTCTGGAAGGGTACCTTCAGAGAGTCTCTTCAGGGGGAACAGGAGGAAATCGGTGATGTCTGACCGCTTCCTCTCGTCAGGAGTGAGGAGGAGCTTTATTGCTGTCGTGAGCTCGGCATTGCACCTCCCCCATTTCATCTGCCCTGAGTCTGCCTTGTAGGTGCTGTGAGCACCCTCATACGCCTCATTCAAATCCAGCACTCCCCGTTTCTTCCATTTCTCGAGGACTCTCTCGAGGATTTCTCCTATTTCCTCGTCGTCGTCCTCCGACCGAAAGGGCTCTGTTTTCATACACACAGAAGCCCCAACCATTCCCACTGCCCAAATGTCTTCCAAGAAACCGTTACAGCGTCCTTCTATGTCCCCGTCCGGATCTTTCAAACTCCACGCTCTCAAAGGACTTACGTAGTCGGACGTGCCGGCATGGCAGTCAGGCCACTCTTCCTCCTCTTCTTCTTGGAGCTCACCCGTCGGCAGGGTATCCTGCGTGAGTCCCAAGTCGGCAACTGCAAAGTCAGGCTGCCCATCTACTTTCTGGACAAGAACATTGTCCAGCTTTATGTCCATGTGAGCAAGACCGAGCTGATGCATTGCTCTCAATCCCACCAACACTTGAAACAACGCTTTGGCAATAGTCTGGTCGTCCATCTCCCTTTTGCACTCAGGGGGCTGATTTTTGTTTCTGAGGGCATAGTGAGTTAAGTCACCACACTTATAGAGCGGGACGGCAATGCGGTTTTTATATCTCTTTTTCTCTTTTCTATACTGTCGAGGAAGTTTGAGAAAATTGAGGGGCGACTCTTCGTCAGTCGAGTCCCCTATCATCTGGAGGACATGCGGAAGCCCTAGGGTCCTCTTGTACATCTTCAGTTCGTGCTCTACGTCACTCTTGCTTGCCATCTCCTTGATTGCCCATCTTTTGGTCGGCTCAGTAACATTGTGGGCCGTCCATACTTGTCCCATGCCCCCCTCTCCGAGTTTTGTCTCAGCACGGAACTTTCTTCTCTTCCCGCTTGTGTCTTTCATGATGAATTCCTGACCAGGCAGGAGCTGCAGGAGAGCGCTACTTCCTCTGTGGAGCAAAGAGGCTGCAGGGGGTGGTCCCTGCCCAAGAGAGGAGGCAGAGAGACTTGCGGACCCCGGGGCAGGAGACGGTGTTGGTGTGAGGGAAGACGACAAGACATTATCGGAAAAAGCTACAGGAAACGCGATACAAACCAGAGCAGCAAGCAGAACGGCTGCAAAATGGCATGTCATTGTGTCTCTGTATGGTACAAGGAGAGTCTCGTGCACTGTAAACTGAGCCTCTCGACTTGTATTTTTTTAAGACAATTAGATCGACCGTCTCGCCTGCCGGTGCATTTCAATGCAGTGATCATTGAATTGGAGGATGAGACTCTTCCCAGAGGAATGGCCGATCAAACTGGTCCTGCTCAATGTTGTTTTGTGCCTCTACAGATTCTTTTCTCCCTTTTGATTTCTGCCCCAGTGCAGCCCTATACTCCATGCAAATGATCCCGGATTCCCAATCTTATAATTGTTGAGATTAATTGTTGTATATATATATATATATATATAGGCATGCATGCAAGTTTTTCTTAATTGCCGAAATTTTCACTTTGCGCGCGTAATGCGCGCCGGCGTGGAAGCGACCACCATGTTTGTTACTATTAAAGTCCGATGGTCCTGAATCAGTCTCCTTTCCCTCAATCATGGCAATCGATCCATCGACGTGCTACACGAACCGATTCCAGCCAGGATGGCGAGCTCGCTACTGTGATGACTAGTGACATCCCTGCATGTCTTTTTTGTGTGAGGCAGACATGACTCTTCAGCAGGCAGGAAGGAAGGGAGGGTGGACGAGACGCTGAAAATGTACAGAACCACGTATCTCCATTTCAGTGTGTAAACAAGACAGTCAGCAACAGTGAACGAGTGTTCTGTTGTTTTCCTCCCCTTCTGCTTCGAATCAAATTCAAGATGCTGGGTCCTCTCTTGCAGAAAGCCTTCAAGAAGTATTTTTCGAAATTCGACCTGAAGGAGAATGAGGTGGGATGTGACTGCATCCGAATAGTGATGACCGATGTCGGTCTGCAGACAGCTGTTGTCGACCAAGCAGATCTGCCCTTCGAGCTTCTTGAAGGCAGCAAGATAGGAGAGCTCCATGTCAATTGCCCAGTGCGTTCGCTACTCAGCGAGAAGCTTTCAGATGCCCCACCGATCACTGTGCAAGTGAAGCACGTGCGCATCTTTGCCCGTTTGAAGTGGCCTAACGAATGGTCCGAAGAAGCGCAGTTCAAGAAGGTCTGGGAGACCAAAGAGAAGCATCTGAAGGCATGGGAGCGGGTCAACTCGATCCTTGCAGGATCCTCAGGGAAGCAGTCTCTGAAGAACCTCGTCAAGATGAGGGGACAGGCCCGGGTACTTGTGGAGAGTATCACAGACGTTGCGGCAGTGTTGCGAGAAGACCGTCTCCCAGGAGGACCAATCGAAGTGCGCGTCTCCTGTGACAACGCCACTGTCACAAACGCCCACCCTCTAGACACCCGCCTTGACGACTTGCAAGCACGATTGATGCAGGAGCTGAAGCTGCTGGCCAAGGAGATTCACGGTGACAGGGTGAGAATTTCTGTACGCATCGCAACGAACGCGGAGGAGAAAGAGACTTTCAAGAGGGCAAAGGAGGCATTGGACGAGACCCTAGCAGGACAAAGTGAGTCCGTCCGTCTTTCAGTCAGCCAGTGAGTCAGTCAGCTAGCCAGCCAGTGAGTGAGTGAGTCAGCAAGCTAGCCAGCCATCCAGTCAGTCAGTCAGTCAGTTGGTCGGTCGATCGGTCGGTCGGTCAGTCAGTCGACTTTTGGCTCACGGTCTCCTTCTGGGTCTTTCAACTTGTTTTCGACCTTTCTGCGCGCAGGTGGAAGCCCCTACGTCCACTCAGATGCCCACCCTGCCTATGACACGCTTCCGTCACTACAGATTCACCGTGGGGATACTGCAAGTGAGTGATTCACTTTGGGATGGAGGCAATGTGTGCACGATTCCTTTGTGCAAGTGTGTTTTGTGTGGATGCGCTACACCGGAGATTCACTGAAAAAACTCTCTCAACGAGCGAGTGACGCAAACCCTCTTCGCCCCACTCTCTCTTCTTCCTCTGTTTGTGTCTGTGTGTGGAGTGCGAGCTGTCCACCTGCATCGCTGTGTTGACCGTTTACCTTCGAGTCAGCTGGAGTGCAGCTGTTTTTGAGCTTCTCTTTCTTTACTTGCGTCCGTTCTCCCTCTCTCTCTCTCTTTCCCACATTCTTTGCTTCTTTCCCCATTTCCCCGTTCCTTCTTGCGTCTCTCTTCGCCCTCCGTTCCGTCCGTCTGTGAGACCTCCCATTGGTGTCTCCATTCCCATCCTTCCTCCCTTGTTTCCTTCCACACCTTCTTTTGCTTCTCAACCTCTTGGTTTCTGTGCTTTTTTTTCTTCTTCAATGTACGTTGTTCAGCTCTGCCCACGTCCTCTCCTCTCCTCTTCTCTCCTCACTATTGCAGTAAACTTTCTGTACCGGAGATTTGAACCAGACGCAATCAAGTTCATTGACTCGGAAAAGTTCTCTGCCAAGTGGAACTTCATTCAGTGGTTCAACCGCGGAGATAAGGGACCGGAGGTGGGTGCGTCACGCAGAGAGAGTCTTCGTTCTCTTCTCTCCCTTCAAGTCGACAAGACGTCGATGGAACCTCTTGGGCGTTTCAAATTCCTCTCCCTCTCTCCCTCTGCCTCTCTCTCTCTCTCTCTCTCTGCGCGCGCGCGCGCGCGCGCGCGTGTGTGTGTGTGTGTGTGTGTTGATATGCCGATTGCTACACGATCCCGTTCGACTGGATCTCTCTCAGGTGCCTGCTGGGGGTCTTTTTGGGAGCGATAAGGGTGAGGATGGGGGAGGAGGGGATGGCGGAGTGGAGGGAGGTGAGGTGGGTAACGGTGGAGGAAGTGGAGTGGACGTGGATGGGCATGGGATTGGGGTGGAGGGTGGAGGGCAGAAAGAGCAGGGGGAGAAAGAGAAAGAGGATCCGCTATGGAACGCAAAGGCGAGACACCAGGAGAGGAGGGCAAGGGGGCCGATCCGGGTTGAGATGACAAAGAAGCACTTTGAAGCACTCTATGACCTGTACTAGTCAGTCAGTGGGAAAGCAAGAAAGGAAAGGGGGGAGAGAATCTGTAGGTGGTCTGAGATTGTCGGGCCAAACGAGTCTGTCTCACCTTGCTTTGATCTCAGCTTTTGTGTAGGTTTGCATGGGTCGTTTTGGAATCGGAAAAACAAATGACGCGTTCATCGAGGTCATAATTTTGACTGACCGTCTCGTGATCCACTCGTACAGAGCTCCTCTCCATCTGTCGGTGTCCATCTCTTCACACCTTCCCGCTGGTTTCTTGTGTTTGGATGTGTCTCTGCAGCTATGTTCAATTGTGGTGGGGTTTCGGGGCAATCCAGAAGAAGAAAGTCGAAAACATTCCCACAGAAGAGGTCAGCGAGCTTAATGTTCTACCGACTTACCTTGGTTTAGTACTCGACAAATTTCTTTGCATCCCTCTCTCGCTCAGCTTGTTTGTTCGTGTTTTCTGCGTGACACCTCTTTTCCTTCCTGTTGGAATGTTTTCTGCAGGGTTCTTTTCCTTCCAATCATACGTTTTTCTAACTTTGCCTGCTGTTTCCCTTGACTTGAACTTTTCTGTCCGACCCTCTGGGTCCATGCGTGAGCCTGCATGATTACACACACAAGTACGTGTGTGTGTGTCTCTTCGTGTGTTCACATTGGACTGCCTGTGTAGATGTGTGCGTGGACACGGGTTTGCGCATTTGTGTGTGGGCGTCTCCTCGGATGTCTGTCCGTCCATCGCTCTCTTACGTGAAGTAAAGCGTGTCTGCTTATCCGTCTGTCTGCAGGAGCAGGAGGAGTACAAGATGCTGTGGAAGCGAAGATGTACACGGGTTGGTAGACTCTGCCATTTTCTCGGTAGCAGCTTGCTATTTTGTTTCTGTTTTCTTTTCTGCCCATTAAGCCTTTTTTTGAGACCCATCATTCTCTTCTCTCCTCATTCCTTTGACACTGAAAGAGTTGACGCGGTGCTTTTGGGATTTACTGCATAGATGTTTACCCTTAAGCAGAAGTCTTGAAATTGCCGTTGCATGGGATCATCTGCGTCCATCTTCGTTGCCCCTCCGTGTGGCTGCCTGTGTGCGCCTCTTGTTTTGAAGTTGGGATCCTCGATACTTACTCCTTCGGTCTGCTCTCTTGTCTCGTTTTTCCGCCGTTGCCCCTCTGTCCCTTGGCGGAAGGAAAGAAAGAAAGAGAGAAAGAAAATGTAGTCTCTCTCTTGTATGTCGAGCAAGCAGGCCCAACTGTTGACCTCTTTCGATCGAGGGAAGAGGGAGGCCTTCGAAAAGTCCTCTCACCTGAGGGTAGTCCTGAACCTCCGTAGCGACGCGGAAAGGGAAATCGTTCAGCAGCGACAGGTAGGTGTGTGTGTGGGTGTTTTTGTGTGCACCTGTATGTGTCTGCATGTGCGTGTACGCACATAGTTCTCAGTTGTTCTCTTTCTTTTCATCACCCTGCGGACCGTTCTCTCTGTCGGTGTGGGTTGTATGTGAGAAAGAGGATGGGGTGTTCTGTCGATCGTCTTGTCTGCCGTCTTTCTCCTGGCCCCCTTATTGGCTCCCTTGTCTGCAAATGCCGTTGGGGGAAAATGAAAGGAAACGTTTGTTCATCTCCTGTGTCTCGCAGGCCGCGAAGGGATGGCGGTTCTTCTCTCCCTCGTGTGGTTGCGACAGTGGGGACCCGAGGGGGAGACGGAAGGGGGCCGTTGACGGGCAAAGCGAGGCCAGCAGCGAGACGATCCACATCACCCCCGCGACTGCTGTGCCTGTTCCCTCCGTCACCCAGGGGGGGGGCAATGGGAATGAGGGGTCACTCGGTTGGTTGGGCTCCCCTCTTCAAGCTGTGGGCAATTTGTCTCCGTCAGATTTGGAGAAGAGGGATTTACTTGCTTTGGTTGAAGAGTTGAGGCGGGAGGAGACGGATGAAGGGAATTCGAGACGGGACGCGGCGGCAGAGGCAGAACGAATATCTGGGGATGCAGGACGGGGATCACCATCAAAGTCGCGATCGCTCCGACAAAGCCGCCCCTTCGCTTCCCAGTCCCCTCCTGCCCCCCCGCGTCCTTCCAGTGCCACAGCTCCCCCCAGCCCTCCGGCTGTCGACTCCGCGTGCTCGTCAGAGGGGGAGGAGAAGGAGAAGAAGGATAACCTCCCTCCTCGTTTTTTTGGTTTTGACAAAGGAACCATGGTCAGTCCGTCCTTTCATGCAGCCGTGTGTCCCACCTTCTCTCTTGATCTGCGGGGTGATCACAGACTGTTTGCTCGTGCAGAAGGTAATGCAGAAGAGTGCCAGCCCGGCAATTTGCCTGCGCACTATCGAAGGAGAGCAAATAATGGAGGAAAGGGAGGGCATGCATGCGCTCTCCGACAAATTGGCAGGGATCGATGCCGAGGCAGAAGCAAAGAGGGAGGAAGTGATGAACGAGAAAGTCAATCCAAAAGAGAATGACAGGAAAACACTTTGCATTGCGTCTCTCATTTTTCTCCCTGCTTAGTCGTATGCAACTCTTGGTGCCTCTCTCTCATTGTGGTCCATTTGTTGGGGCCTTTGTGTGTGTGTGTGTGTGTGTGTGTGTGTGTGTGTGCATGCAGTTGAGCATGCCGGGTGGCCTCGAGTTTCGAATCTTGTTCGACTACAACTCGGTCGCAGAGGAAAATCCCGTCACTGCAGCCGCGAAAGCCAGGGAAAAAGAGGATGATGCTGCCGACGAGATGAGAGCTTCAGTAGTTCTCCGAGAGTCGGGAGCAGAGCCTTCCCGTTCCACTGGGGGAGGTGCAATGGGGGGGGAATCTGAGAAGACAGAGGGGGGCCTGAGGGAGATGAAAAGCCCGACACCCGCAAACATCTCACGAGCCACGAGCTTTGCGTTTCGTCGATCAGACACATGGGGCACCTCTCTCACTGCTGCGGGGGTGGTGAAGAACCCTTACATCACCTCCTCGACCGCCCGTGCTGCTCCGGGTGCCCCGCCCCCTACTCACATGCCCCGCACGGATGCCCTCTTGATCACCTGCTCCGAGTTTCTCTTCCGCAACCACACTCGGGTGCCCTGCAAGTCTTCTGTGACGGTGTTGGGTGAAATGAGGCTGCTTGCGGAAGCCCTGGATGAAACTGAGGAACAGATGTCGAGAAATTCAGGGAAGAGATGGGATCAGAGGAAGCTGCTGAGGAAGGCAGTGATGGTCTGGGGTGCGACTGCAGGTCGGAGCCGGTCAACACGCTCGCAGACAGAGCTGGTAGAGGACTTCCTCTACGAGAACTGTACTCTGAACGCGGCAGAGGAAGAGGGCGCCTCTTCATCCGCATCCACAGCAGATCAAGGCCAGCGTGGACGAGAGAAGAAGAAGAAGAAGACAGGGAACAGCGATGTCTCCGATTTTGCCTTCAAAACCTTTGCGTCCTTTCCTCGCCTGGTTGGACAATTTCTAGAGGTCAACTCAGAGGAGGAGATGGAGACGCGCAGGAAGATGAAGACGCTGGACAGAATGCCCAAATTTCTCGGGAGGACGACCGAAGACGGAAGAGAGTGGATGGACAATCCGAAAGAAAACTTCGGGGTCCTCATCGATGATGACGTGGTCCGTTTTTTCAGACAGGCAGACACACAGACAGACAGACAGACAGACAGACAGATTGATCTCTCAAAACGGAAAGAGTAGTCTTGAATGAGAACATGAGTTGATTTCTGTGCTCCTTGCCCATACCGACCTCCGCCGTAAGAGTGTCGCATACCTTCTGTCTAGTTTTTTCATCCTGGGTCTCCTTTGGTTTTTGGGACATCTTCTGAGCGGTTCTGAACTACCCCTCAGGCCTCCCTCCCTCCCGCTTCTTTATCTCTTCCCATTTCCTTCCGTACAACTTTGCCTGCTACCCTCAATCTTGCCGATCCTTTCAAGCTCAATGCTCCCCCATTTCCTTTCCTCTCTGCCTATTCGGGTTTTTTCACCCTTTTCTTCCTTCCTTCCTTCCTTCCTTCCTGTTTTTCTTTCTTTTTTTCTTCCTTTCTTCCTTTCTTTCTTCCTTCCTTCCTTCCTTGCTTCCTTTCTTTCTTCCTTTCTTTCTTTCTTTCTTTCTTTCTTTCTTTACTTTCTTTCTTTCTTCCTTCCTTCCTTCCCTTCCTTCCTTCCTTCCTTCCCTTCCTTCCTTCCTTCCTTTCTTTCTTTCTTCCTTCCTTTCTTTCTTTCTTTCTTTCTTTCTTTTCTTTTCTTTCTTTCTTTCTTTCTTTCTTTCTTTCTCTCTTTGTTTCTTTCTTTCTTTCTTTCTTTCTTCCTTCCTTCCTTCCTTCCTTCTTTCCTTCCTTCCTTCCTTCCTTTCTTTCTTTCTTTCTTTCTTTCTTTCTTTTCTGTCTTTCTTTCTTTCTTTCCGTTCTTTCTTTCTGTTCGTTCGTTTGTTCGTGCTTGCTTGCTTGCTTGCTTTCTTTCTTTTTTTCTTTCTTTCTTCCTTCCTTCCTTCCTTCCTTCCTTCCTTTACGGGTCCGTGCCTCACTCTCTGCAGCTCGGGGGAAAGACGTACACTTTCAGCTCGCCCGCAGTGTGGGCTGACCTCCGTCACGCGATGCCTCTCTTCTACTACATCACGCCGGTAGGTGGGCGGGTGGATGAGTAGGGTGGTGGAGTCAGTTTGTTAGGTTTCTCCGTCTCTGCCCGGAGGGATTCCACTCTCTGGGCTTTTTTGAGGTGTGCAACTTCAAAATGTCCGAAAAAAAAGTGAAAATCCTTTTCTGGGGGCGGGATCCCCGCGTGACGTGAAACGACCACAATTCCGTCCGCGTGTTTGTTTGGCATTCTTCTTAATTGCGTTGATCATCTCCTCATTGCAGAACGCCCGTGTCAACGCCTTGTGGCTTCGTCGAATCTGTGAGGAATACGCGTTGAAGGTCAGTACTCTCTCCAATGTCCTGGCGACAAGGGAGGCACATGCAACAGCGCTCGCTGATTGCGTGTTTTGCTTGTCTGTGTAGCGGTTTTGCTCGCGCTCTGTGTGTGTGTGTGTGTGTGTGTTTCTGGATGTCAACGTTTGTTTGCATTCCGACGCCAACGGTGCTCCATCTGCTTGTTTCTCTTTTGCGAATATCTTGTCAACCCACTGACCAGCCGACCTGCCTGAAACGAATCTGGGTCGCCACTTCCTCGTTTGGATGCATGCAGTTGGCGCTCCAAGTCGCAATGAACGACCGGAAAACCTCCGAGGGACGACTGACGAGGTACTGCATCCAGACGCCATTCCTGGTTCTGAAGGCCAGAAGGGTGCAGGTGAGTGAGTGAGTGAGTGAGTGAGTGCGTATGTGAGTGGGTGGATGAGTGATCGACTGCAGAAAGGATTCAGCGAAGGTGTCTTTCTTGTGAGCTCGCACACAAAGAAACCGGGAAGACAGAAAAGGGAAATTTGGATGAGCAACACGAACAGATGAAGCGTGGAACAGAAAAGAGAGGTCGCACATTCTGTACCCTCTCCTTGTTTGGTTCAGCCCTCTTTTTCCTTTCTCAGTTCTTTCCTGGTCTTCATAAAGTAGATGGCTGTCTGGTTGAATGCAATCCTTGAAGGTTCCTGGGATGGTGAAAGCCCCCCAAGTTGAGTTGCTGGATGAATTCTCAGAAGCGACTCAATTCTGTGACATGAAGTGGAATTTCCCGTCTCGTGAGGGGGTGGAGGGGGAGTCCTGTCTCCAGGTGGGCACACACAACAGAGGTGCAGATGGTTTTTTTTTTGGGGGGGNNTTTTTTTGGGGGGGGGGGGGTCTGTTTTAATTTGTTTTTGCTGATTGGGTTCTTCATAGTCTCTCTATTCGATTTTGAGGCGTCTGCATGTTCCTCTATATTTCTTTGTTGATTCATGTCAGCGTACGTCTCTACTTGCTTGTCGACGTTGCTTTTTTCTGTGTTTTTTCCCCCAAGAGTGTAGTCTGTCCAGATGCTTGGTCTGTTCTGAGTTCGCGAGTACTGTGGAGGAAAGCGAAGAAAAGAGAAGAGAGGAGAGAGTAAGAAGAAAGGCCGCGTGTTGACTGTCTGCCTGTCGCAGTGGATGCGTCCAACAGAATAAAAGGAGGGAAACGAAATGTCAGGAGAGACACAGGAAGCTGGGGCCAGTGCACTTCTAGAAATCCGGCCTGGCCTCTTCTATCTCGACTAGATGCTCGATAGAGCGCTCAGCCCGGCAACTGACTCATTGATCGATCGGCTTTTTGAGTGCATGAGCGCAGGTTGAGTGCGAGTCGTGCTCGTTCGTCTACCAGCGGCCGCTGATTTCCATCCAGAGGGCAAAGAGGTGGCAACTGAAGGCAGCCACGATGCAGATCTTCGTTGGCAATCATTTCAGTCCAAACAACAAGGACGTCGAGTCAGTCGCATACAGAGAGACAGACAGGTAGACGGGCAGGCAGACCGATAAACAGACAAATGGACCGGCAGCCAGGCATAAGATGCATTCGCACAAATACAGGCGCGCAGACGAAAGCGGTCTGTTTGTTTTTCATTTTGATTCTTGTTTGAACCAAAGAAGCGGTTTGAAGGCGTTCCAACCTAGCCTGATCGAATGTCTCTGTCCTCTTCTCATAGCTTGTCAGGTGCTCAATCGCCGCCTGGGTGTACCAGATATGAATTCACCCCCCTTGCCTCTCTGCCCTGATTGTCTCGCAGTGGTTTTGGGTTCTGCAACGGTCTACGTGCGATGAACTGCGTGGGAGCAGACTTCTACGACTGTTCGAAAGAGATGAGAGTCAGCCTTTCAGAGACGCACCTCAACGTGTCCCCAGCCTCCTCTGCGGCCCTCTTCAGAGGATACGCGTATCATATGCCGAAGGAAATGTACGACCACACGGCTGTGAAGAAACTCACTGATCCCCCTCCAAAGACGTACAGATTCTCTATGCAGCAGGTCCGTCCGTCCGTCCGTCCGTCGGTCAGCCGACTCCCTTCGCCAGCAAGGAATGGGTGCGTTGACAAAACAAGCGCACTCACTGCGCAGTTGCCTCCCGTGTGGGTTGCGCGCCCCTTTCCACGTGTTTACGGTGCTCTTGTCCTTCTTCATTTTCTCGTGGCCTTCTCGGGTCGGCTCTGTCCCTCTTTTTCATGACCGCGAGGCGATACGTTCACCATTTTGGCTTGTTTGTTCACTTTTCTCTCTCTCTCCCCCCCCCCCCCCCCC
>JAHBMJ010004498.1:622-48439 GCA_018398765.1 Chromera velia | reverse complement strand
CCCCCCCCTTCTCGCAGCTCCGTCTCGCGTTCTTTCACCACCGAAGACTCTTTCTCCGACTGCGCGCGTACAGAATGAACATGCAATATCGTCAGTCGTCAGATTTGTTCTCCCATTCCAAGCTGCTTTTTCGGTTTATGCGTCTTTCTTCCAATTCAATAGATTTCGCATTTGAAGACTGTTCTCATGGACTCCTGCAGACCTCCTTCCCCAATACTTGTCCATCTTTTCCGGTTGAGGTTTTCCGGTCTCACATTTTGCTCCGAATTCCTTTTTCTGCGCCTTGGCAATTTAGATTCCTTTTTTTACCTCCAGGTGCCTCTTTCCTCGTGCTGCTTCTTTCATCAACTGAATGAGCGACGAACCCTTTGCGTGACCATTCATGCCTGCAGAGTCCCGAATTCCCTATGGCCGATTTGTCCATCTGGACATTCAAGAGCTCGTAGGGACACACGTCCAGACGTTCGGGCAGAACCGCCACTGGGAGTCTCTCTGTTGTTGCAAGTACGCAGCGCATGTGGTGAAACTACAGCAACAGCAGGGGACGGTGCCCCCCAGCCCGGGCACCAAAAGGAAGAGAAGACGGCAGCAGACGGGGGGCATGAGGCACCTGTCACCTCACATGGCCCCCTCGCCTTCACCCCCTCAGGCCAGTGGAAAGCCTGAGGGGGACGCGAAGGCCGACCAGCAGCTGGAAGCTCATGAGGGCCTCCTGACGGGGGCGGTGGAGGCGTTTCCTGGAATCCGCGTGGTGTTCGACCGCGCATTGGAAGCGCCTTCAGCACCAGGAGGGGGGTGGGAGGGGGAAAGGGAACGGGAGAGAGACAGCAGCTTTGAGGGTCCTGGGTCCTCCAGTCTTCCGGCAGTGGGCAAATCGTCATTGAAGCTGTCGGTGGATATGAGGCCAGGGGTTCGAGACATCGAATTTGATTTTGCGAATCTCCACCTGTTTGTTTCTGCGGCCCTTGTGGGGGACTTGAAGGCTTTCGGTTCCGCTTTTTCGGTCAGTCAGTCGGGAGGCTAGGTACGTAGGTGCACGAACCAAAGGACCATTGGGACTGTGCTTGCATGCATAACCTGGTTTGCCCCGGTTTGTTGGTAGGAGAAGAGACAAAAGTAAAGGACTTACTTGCCTTTCTGAGCACTTCTCTGCTGTTGATAATTGCATCCCTCTCCATGTTTTGATGGTGGGTACATGGGTTTCTCCTCTCTCAGTCTCTCTCACTGCCTTCGCACTCTGAATGAATCTGTTCTATTCTCCGAAGGATGATCGCCCTCTTCCTTCCACCCCGATGAGAGAGAGAGAGAGAGAGCAAGAAGTCGATTGCGCTTCCGTCAAACGTTCCATTTTCTGTCTCCCTCTGGCTTGCTATACTCTGGGTATGTTTGTTCATTCGTTTTCTTTGTGTCTTAATTGTCTCTCTCTGTCGATCAGGCCACGTCCAAATCCTGCGGTCTCCTGCCGATCCCCGAGCACCTGGCGATCTCGAAAGACAAAGTGCCCGACAAGTCTCAAGAAATCCCAAAGGAAGACTGCCAGTGGCAGGTCAAGGGGAGGAGTGCGAACACAAATGTCCATCTTCTCGTTGCAGACCCTGAGAGGGCAGAGCAAGATCGAAAGAGGCTCGAACAAATGAAGGAACTCCACCTTCAAATGAAGAACGAACAACAGCAACTGATAGCTGCTCAGCAGGAGGAAGAAGACGAGGATGTTGGTGGAAGAAGATATTCTGCTTTCTTTCTGCCTGACGGCCTCCAGGGTTCCGTGTCGTCTGGAGACGGGGCCGGGGGCGCGGTCGTTGACACGTCCGCACATGCGCATGCTCAGGGTCGTTCTGCAGCTGTCTCGCTTCCCCTTGGTGAGCAGACTGGGCGGAGTATGGGGACGATTCGCCACGGTGGGGGGGTGACAGGGTCTCAACGGATGGTTCTGGACACGTTGAGGTCGATGAGGTCATTTGGAAAAGGGTCTCCCTCGACCGTCCTGCCTCCCAGTGCTGCCCCCCCCTCGTTTGGGAACGTGAACTCTCTCGGGTTTCCTCTCAGTAGAAATGCCATGGAGGGCCCGACCATGTCCCTTCCCTTGGGGGCCATCGGGCCTAGGGGCATGGACCAACGGCAGGGGCTTGCCGGGGCGTTCAGCCAGGTCGCAGGAGCACGCATGGTCCCGGAGAACGACCCCGCGGGCGAAAGCAGAGCTTTCTCTTCTGTGTGGGGTCACATCGACTCGGACAGCCGTGCGTTGGGTGGAATGGAGGCGTTGAGTGCTCAGCTAGACGCTGCCCTTGCTGCGGGTTTGGGAGTAGACAACATGATCGGAGAGGAAGAAGGAGAGGATGAGTCAATGGATTCTTGCCCGTCTGTGCTTGGTCTGATTCCCGTGAGGAGTCTGGCTGAATGGACCGGCGCTTTGTGGGAGATTGACAGACCGACAAGGACCTCCTTCCCGAACAGTCAGCAACCAGGAGGAGATCTATCGGGAGAGAAGGAAAAGACGGGGGGTGACAGTGGAGCACTACTCGGGGCTTCTGCAGTCGGGGGAGGGAAGGTCCCTCAGGACGTTCCAATTTTCCCTGTGGACCACCTTTTTGCTCGGACCGCCGTGATGGCAGGGGAAAATTTCGGTCGGTCCGTTTGTTGCATCGTTTCTTACTTGCTTCCTGGTCTGCTTTCTCCCTGTTCCTGTTCGAATTCCATCATCCCTGCCGATTTTCGACCTCACTTCAGTTGCGAGAATCCCCAAGCAAATACCAAGCAAAAGTCCTGCTTAGAAAGAGAAAAATATTTCCAGCCAGGTCACGCCTGTGATTGACCTCCCCCATTCCCATCTCTGCTTGTCTTCCTGATTTCTTGTGAGAAAAATGCGCAGAGCTCAGAGAAGAGGTCTCTGAGAAATCGATCTGGCAGTGGAAGTATAGGGACCTGAGCATAGGCAGCCAAAGTGTACAGAAAAGAAGGACGGCTCACGAAGTTTTATTGGGCGTTTGGCCTTCTTGGTCTTCAAGCTCCCTCTGCTGCATGGTTCTCTTTTTCTTCCGTCTTCTTTGCTGATTTTGTGTGTGTGTGTGTGTGTGTGTGTGTGTATGTGTGTGTGTGTGTGTGTGTGTGTGTGTGTGTGTGTGTTCGAGTACGCGATTGATTTGCAGGGCTTCGGTTTGCCTTCAGCTTTCACATGGAGTTCAACCCCCACGTCCCTCCCACCACTGGGGGCCTGAAGGGACAAGGGCAGACTCCAGACATCCTCAGCCCCACATCGCCCGGAAGGGTGCAGGATCAAATGTGGTGGGCCTCTCTTTCGTCTCAAGTGAAGAGATTCGAAATTGATATCCTCAGGAGCGGCACCTGGATGATTGGGGCTGCCATCATCCATGACGCCTCTTTGAACGCAACTCTGAAAGACAGACGAACGGAGAGAGAAGCAATTCGACGGAAAATGAAGAGGCAGCCCCCGCAACAACAAGACTTCTTCAGCCCAGGAGGTCAAAATGGGAAGGCCCGCAGCTTCCTGTCCCCTCCCACTTCGCCTCCCCTGGGCCCGTCTCATTTAGAAGAAGTGGCCGCGTCCCCCGGACCCGCAGGTGCGGGGCCAGACCAGAAGGCGGGCAGGAAGATCTATCCTGATTTTATTGAGACTCGGGTGGCTGAGGTGGTTGGGTGGTATGTGGAGTATCCTTCAGCTCCTGCTTTTCCAGTGAAGGTCTCTCCTGGGGGATACTCAACCCGAGGGAGCGTGCATCAATCTCAACAGCCCCCCCCGGCCCAGTCCCTGTTCCACCCTGGCCTTCTGGGCTCCTCCGAATTCCAACAACAACCCCGGGCTTCCATTACCTCACCTCCATGGGCCCCCCAGCTGAGCGCTCAGCAGGGCCAGACTGAATCTGGTATGTTTGGATGGACGAACGAGAGCATTGAGGCTTTTGTGCGAAAACACAAGCAGCTCCCCATCACATTCGATCTCCTTCCAACCCGCACTGTACTTCCCTTCCCTCCTCCCTTCACGGGCTTGCTGAACGGGAGAAGCCCAACGCTTCACGCGGTCTTCTCTCGTGTGACTCGTCGCAACCCCCAGGCTGCTGGTCGTGGACACCCCAGCCTGTCTGTGGTCAAACAGAGCCCCACTTCTTCTGGATTCTTCTCTCTGGCTTACCGTCGATGGGGGAAGGGCGTATCCCTCGAGGACTCCGGGGAGGAGTTGGAAAAGGGAGCGGGTCTGCAGAGAGGCCAGACAGGCCTGACAAGTCAAAGTGTCTTCACGGTCGATGATCTCCCCGAAATGAGTGACGGTGACTCGGACTCTGGAGGGGACGGTTCAGACGAAGAGGCAGAGGATGTGGGTGATGAGGGAAAGGAGGGAGAGCGAGGCGGATTGAGAGATCAGAGACAGGCGCGCGGTCAAGGAGACGAGAAGGAAAAGGGAGCAGGCGAGGAAGACGAGGACACAATGAAAGAAGTTGATTGTCCCAAAGGAGAGAACCTAGACGAGAGGAAAGATTTCAGCTCCGACGAGGACGAAGAAGAAGAGGATGAAAGTTGCAGTGACATTCTTCCTCTGTCCACTGGCCACTTGTCGCACTCTGGTCAGAGTTTGGAGGTGGACGTGGACGCTTGCCGCCTTTCAGTCCATCCATTGCTGGTAAGTGGCTGGCTCTTTGTGTGGATAGTGTGGCGTGCGCAGTCTTTAGTTGCCTTTTCCCCTCCGTTTCTCTCTTTGCTCCCTTCCCTCCGTGCGTGCTTGTGGTTGGCTCTGTGTGTGTGTGTGTGTGTGTGTGTGTGGCGTGCGTGCATGTTTGTTTATGTGTGTGCGTATGTGTGAGTGAGTGCGTGTACGTGTGCGTTTGCGTCTGTATGTCTTTGTTTGCGTGCATTCATGTGCAAGCCCGCGTGAGCCTTCCAAAATATTATTCCCTGGTTGCGCTTCAGGTGAGCAAGCTCTTCCTGTTCAAGAACGACGTCTCTGCCTTCTACAAAAACGATTGGGTCACCAAGTCAGTCACAACATGATCGGGCAGAGAAAGCTAAATTAATTTCCACGGCTGGCACTCTTGACTTCCCCGCTGCCCCCCTGCCTCTTTCCATTTTTGCACACGAGCTGCGCATGATCATGTAGAGTCTCAGATGCGCATCCGCATCAGAAGGTTTCAAAAAGTGAAAATCCCTCGGTAATCGGATTACCTTGTGCCTCAGGACTGAAAAGTGTTACATCTTCAATGACTCTCTGTCCGTGTGCCTGCATGCCTGCATCATCGTTGCAGGGGGAAGCAGGTGGCAGCAGCGAAAGATCGACATCCCTTTTCGTCCCCTTCCGGAGTCGACACAGTGAGCACATCCGAGGGCACAGAGTCGGAGGCAAATTCGGGTGAGGGTGACCAGGAGGAGGAGGAGGAAAATGCACAAAGGCGCGAATGGAGAGCCGATCCTGAGGAGGGAAGTTTGCTAAAAGGCACGGCTGCAGAAAATGGCGCTCCGGGAGCTTCTGACAAAGATCTCAGAGAGGCCGCCTCTTCTGCTGACAAGAGAAAGAGAGGCGGGGGGATGAGTGAGTCGCCAGAAGGGACACCGTCTCCGCCCCCTCCCAAGAAAGTGGGCGGACTCCAAAAATTGGCACAAAAGGTTCGAAGGGTGAAAACGGATCTCTTTGTGCGGATTCGAGTGACAGACGTTCAGCTTTTCTTCGTTCCTGTCAGTGAGGCCGTAAGGGGCGTGTCGATGCCTTTTCGTCAGATACGTCGGCTGATCAAGAAGTGCCAACTTGGCGGGAAGGAGCGGTCACTTGAGGACGCTGCCCAGAGTTGTCCCTCCTCTCCCGATTCCCCCGACGCCAAACAGTTTGCGTCCTTACGTTCAGTAGCAGCAGGTGCGGACAAGCAAGAGGGCCCCGGGTTTTCTCCTGGAAAGAGTCTTATGGCGGTACGAGGAGAAGCTGCTGAAAAGCGAAGCGGCCTTTCGGTCTCATTTATTTGTGGACCAGAGGGCCCGAACGCTCTCGGTCGTCCCAAAGGGGGCGCAAAGGCTGCCCCTCGCCTGAGTCTCCGGCCGGGTGACCCGTCGTTTCAATTTCGCGTCGCTTCCACGGTGTACACTGGCAGTTCAGGGGCGGAGTTTCGTCTCCGGCTTCACTCGTTTCTCGGCGGATTTGATTGGCAAAGCCTGTCCTCACAGATGCCTCTCTCTGGCGATGCGCCTGAGTCAATCTTTCTCACAGGCGCATCGCCTGACGGACACTCGACCTACGTCAACTTTCCCTCTGCCGCTACGCAGAGCGTGCTTCCAGGCCAGAGCGGGCCCGCTGGCTTATTCAGCGAGGTGCAGGGGGGAGCTCCATCTTTTACGCCACATCAAGGAGGAGTCATGATGGACGGGTCAGGGGCAACTCCTCGGAGATTCTGTTTGCGATTCGATGAATGTTCTTTGTGTCTGCGTCAGGATCTTCGAACGAATAGAATTCCCCCTTTCACTAGGCGTCCGTCCAACTTGATGTCCTCCACTCCCCCCGCCGCACAGATGGAGGGAGGTCGATCCGGTTGGGGCGGGGAGATCTTCCCTGAAGGGGGCGGTACTTATCAACAACTCGCGGGGGGGGAGAGTGGGACCAAGCAAGGAGACGGGACGTTAGAGGTTCTGCGGATTTCTCTGCAAGACTTCTCTGTGGTTGGGTATACCCCCTCTCACCCAGAGGAAGCCGAAGCTCTTGCGTCGATGGCTGTCTTGACTTCCCATCACCCAGGTGTCGTCCCTGCATCTCCCCATCGCCCTCCGGGGACCTCACACAGCAATGCAGCAGGAGGTGGGATAACAGGAAAAACTCCAAGGTCTGCAACGACTGCACCGGGTGGGGGAGGGAGTTTCCGGGTACAGTTCCCGTCAAGTGCACAACCTCAACCTGGTCGGTCGTCAATGAACGGGCACAGGGGGACACGGGGACGCGGAGGACAGCCGTCGTCTCCCTCTCTCGACCCAAAAGCAGGCCACCGACTTATGCACTCACTTTATGTCCAGGACGGTGGGGGGGGAAATGCCGAGAAGGCTCCGAACTTTTTCTCTGCCGTGGTCGGTCCTAAGGCGAGCTCGTTGGGAGCCCCCGGTTTGAACTCCTCTGCCAGATCTGCCCTGGCAAGTCTTCCCCGTGGGGGCGGTGTGGGGGGCCCCTCGGGGGGGCACTGGGAGTCGACTGTCCCCCCCAGCAGCAGGCCCTTGACGCAGCAGCAGCCGTATTTACCCCCCGAAACTGGGGGTGCGAATGCCACGCCCGCTGGAGGAGGGGAGTGTCAGGCAATCAGCATGTCGGTGGGAGAAATCAGAATTACAGACAGTCTCGGCACCCCCATTCTTGTCCGCACACGCGCAGACCCTCAGAATCATGTGCTGCTGCCTGAAGACGAGTACGATCCTGCGGACATTCGTGAATGGCCCCAGCTGCTTGCCTTCCAGATGGCACTTGCAGACACAGAAGAAGCCAGGGCAGAAGTCCGAAGATTGGCAGAGAAGTCCGCACAACCGCGTGAGTCCCCAACGAGAAAGCATCTAGTCATCAATTTGTTCACTTCTTCTCAGGGTCTCTCACAGGGTTCCGTCGATCTTGTCAACAGCAGAGTCGTTCTGCACCTAGACCCCATGCCCATGCTAGCTCGATGTGGGGGGGTTGCAGTTCGGAATTTACGAGAAAGCAAAGAGCTACCAGCTTTTGCTGGCCTCCCCATGCTGCCAATTGCCCCTCCCCCGACAGGAACGGGGGGGGCAGGCAATAACCAGCAACAGCAGCAGCAGCAAATGCCTCCTAGCGGGGAAACGGGAAGCCGTCTCTTTGCGGTCCTTCGCCGTGGCAGCAGCACAGCAGTCAGGGACGTCTTCCAAGCAGAAGGGGAATCCGGGGAGCACCCAGAAGAGGGTGGAGGAGGGGGAGGGGGTGCATACACGTTGATTCCCATTGTAGGTGGAGTGATGTCTACTGCAGTGGCGACTATGGCAGAGGAGGCCAGTCTTCAGCTTGGCAGAAGAGAAGCACGACTTCTGAACGACCGCCTGATGGACAGACTGAGAGGTGCCCAGATTCTGGCGATGGACGCATTGCACTGCGTTGATTACACCGGCGTTGGAGGAGCTTATTCCCTTCAGTGTTCCCAATTGGATGCGCAGCTTGCAGAGCGGACAAACGGGGGGTTGGAGTGGATAGGAGGGGACCGCAAAGGGCTTCTTCCATGGGGGTTTGCCTTGAGTTTGCCCCAAGTGGCTGGTTTGAAAGAATGGGACGTGGGCCCAACAAGTGAGTGGCAGGACGAGCAAAAGTTGAGAGTCCTCAGGGCTCAGATGGTCCATCTCCGTCCTGAGTTGATCAACGAGGATCGCGACGGGTTACGCCAGCAGAGCGGCAGTTCTCTCAACTTACTGAACACACGCAGCAGTAGTATGATGTCATGTCCAGACCTATTCGTAGAGGGACAAGCCCAACAGGATCGGGGGTTTCTCCTCACCAGCCCTAGTCAAGTGCCTTGGGCGAACCCCCAAATGGAAACGCTGGCAGGAGAGGAGGGGCCGCCTTACTATCCGATGGAGAGCGTGCCGGAGGGGGGAAATAGCGGGAACAAAGCACAGAACCAGAACGCGACGGAGGAGGCAAGGCCTTTCAGAAAGAGATTTCCCACCTTCCAGCTGTTCACTTTTGGGAAGGGGGGAAAGAAGGAGACGGTGCCGGTATCAGGTGGGTCGGTGGTATGCAGATTCTTCCACAGAGCATGGCCATCCCCGATGCTGCTCTTCGACAGTATGGATGTACTGCCTGTTCTCTTTCCCTCTCTCGGCGTGCACTGTCTGTCTGTCTGACTGAAGGAAGCACACTGTCTGCCCGTCTCGTTGCCTAATAGCAAAAAAGAAAAACAGAAGACCATTTTTTTCCCATGTTTCTTGCGAACAGGGTTTAAAATCATACATGAGAAAGAGAGAGGGCTGTAAGTTGACAGATACGAAAATGGAAAGAGGAACGGAAGTTTGATGCAGTTTTTTCTGTCTGTTTGCCCGACTGACTCTTTGTTGGGAAGTGCGTGCGTCAATGCTTGATGAATGTTCCCTCATTTGTCTTCTTGCTTTGTTTTTTTCCCCACGAGATTTTGCTCATATTTTTATTTGTTGCGAAACGGACGAAGACAACCCCCCCCCGCATGGTCTCTTCTTTTCCTTTTTCCCTTCCTTCCCCCCTGCACACACAGGGCCGAGGTCCCCCGTCAACAGCGACATCGAGGCCGGACGTGCTGGATTGGCACTGGAAAGAGAAACGGTCCCGGAGCCGGCAGGGACAGGAGATCCTCCTGTTCCCCCCCCAAATGAAGTTCTGAGTGATGTAGGGGTGCCGCGGAGAACCTCGTACCTGACCGCGGGCCTGGCGGCTGGCAGCGCTCTGTTTGCCCGTCTGGGAGCTGTGCTTGCTCCGTCAGGAGAACGAGAGAGAGGTGGAGGAGCCACTGCAAGAAACGGACAGTCACCGACAGAGGCAGTGGATGAGAACGGCCCCCATGGAGATGCTGCCCAAGGTCATGGCGTACAGAGGACAAAGGAGAAGGAGACCTCGGATACAGTACCTGCAGAACATGACAGGTCTGTGTCGGACTGCAATAGAAACGTGTCACAGAGGATGCACGCACTCGTTGACGTTTCTGAACCGACTTCTTTCTGTGTATCCTTTCCAGAGTGTTGCATGAACGGAAATTGTTCCCCTCCCACGAAAGGCATTCATGCATCAATCGCTGTGTGTCACACGCTTTCCCCCCCACTTTTCCTTCCTTCATTGTGCGCACGTTCATGCATGCAGACGAATTGCAAAGGAGAGACCCCCTCAGATACGGCTCTCCTCTCAATTAGAGGAGTCTAATGTTACAACAGTCCCTCTCCAGACTGCACCTCCTCCCCCCCCTCCTCCAGTGCCGAAACTGTCCGACTGGAGAATCACCATCCAGGCACTGGAGATGTGGCTCCCCCCTCCGCCAAAGCCTGTACAGCCACAAGCATCTCCGCAGCATCAGCAGAAGCAGCAACTCACGCAGATGTCTGGCGGTGTCCCTGTTCGCTCAGCCTCTGAAGACCTGAAGGTTGGAGACGAAAGGGAAAAGGAGGAAAACAATTCCAGACAGGGGAGCTTTAATGAGGGAGCGGGAAGAGTCAGTCGACTGGCTGTAAAGATTTCTGCTGGTTGTCATTCTCTTCACTTGATTCTGTGATGCCTTGCTTGCTTTCCTTTGGCGCACAGCCTAGTTTCTTGCAATTTCTCACGCGTGCTTCGCATTTGTTTGGATAGCTATTCATACCCCCAGGTCACCTTGGAGAAATCAAACCCATCTGGGCAGTCTCTAGGAGTTGCATTAGGGCCACCACCACGTCCCTCCCTCGCATCTAGCCGTCCCCCTTTGTGTCCATGCGGCCATTGGATGTTCGCGCCTGTACCCGCCTTTGCATTGTTTTGCGACTACAGGATTCATTGTCTGTCTGTCGATCTGGCTTTCTCTCCGTCTGCAGGGTACGAGAATGCTTCCCTCCAAGTCCCTGTCTGCGGTCACGATCGGGTCGTCCCTGGTTGGGGGGGCAGGGGGACCTTCCTTGCCTGCGCATGTGCAGCAGGGCCAGGCTGTCCCCCCGGCCTCCCCTGGTCCTGCAGTAATGGACATCTACTCGCGGGATTCAACGCGGGTGCAGGGGGGGGGGAAAGGTAAGAAGGAGAGGGAGAGAGGAACGTCCTCAGCATCTCTGAACAGGCGCTCCTCCTCAACCCTCTCTGCTGGAAGCAGCGCTGTCTCACAGGGCACGTACGGAGTTTCGGGTCCCCCAAGGGGCAGTATGTGGCGCCGCATTCTTCCGTCTCGTCCTTTCTTTCCGCCATTAAATGTCTTTGAGAAAGCCGAGGACGAGATTGATGGCCCCGCGATTGCCTTTCATGGTCGTTCAGTGGAGGCCGACTGGACCGGAAGAAGTCTGTTCCCCCCTCCGCGCAAAGATTCGTATCCTGGCGGCGGTATGAATAACAACACGGCCTCGATGCATCCGCTTGTGTCGACATTTCCTCCAGCAGGAGGAGGAGGAAGAGGTCAAGGCCTGACTTCCCCTGATCTGAATTCCGATCTCTACGTGGGTGTTCTGGTGAATGCGTGGATCGTTTCGAGATCCTTCGAGGTGCCAGTCGGGTCTGTGGAAAGGAAGGAAAAGAAGGGTGCAGGGTGGGCAGAGTTCAGTGCGTGTCTGGAGGAATTGAGTGTCATGTACGGATGGCCAGAAGTGAAGGAGTCGTGGGTCGACACACCGGCAGTCGAATGGGGCGCACTCACAAGCGCCGCCCCGACCCCGGCTACAATGCGGGAGGTCGAGGTCGACACAGGGGGTGATAGGCGACCACTGATTGAGAGGGATCTTACGGAAGAGCGTCTGTCTCTTTCTCACGCCTCTGTGGGCCGAGACAGCAACAGACCGATCCAACCAGTCGACGGAAGAGGAAGCCAAGCAAAGCTCTCACCAGAACGGCTCTTATCATCCAATAGCGACTTGGGCGGCGGGAAGGAGGCACCCGGAGGAGGCGGCGGGCCTCGGGGGACCCAGGTCCGATTTCAGCCGACACTCCAGTACCATCAGTTTGAGAGAGTTCAGACTGGCGCGTCTGCGTCTGTCTCGGCATCTTTGTGGGCACCGGGGACCCCTGCTGCGTCTACACCCGGAGGGACTGTTGGTGTCTTCGAGGAGACTTTGGCACTCCGTGGCCCTACAGGCTGCTGGCTGATTGCTGGCACCGGGCAACGAGAGGATTTCTTGGTGGACCTGAAAGATTGGAACGTGAAGGTTTTGGCTGATGGGTCGCAATTGGGGCACCGGGACGTGAGCGTGCACCTGGGGGATGCGAACTTGGGTGTATCTTTTGATACGGTTCGGAGGCTGCCGAAGTTGAAGAGCCAGATGTCTCAGGTGAAGGAGATTCTCTCAGCGTGCAAGGAAGCCGTGAAGAACCCGGCGAGATCCGCCCGCCAGGCTGCTGCGCTCTCCTCTGTCACTGCTGTGAAAGCTGGTGGCGCACGGGTGGAAGGCGCGGGGGATCCGACGCAGGCAGACCTTGGGGACCAGAGCTCTTCTGATGGTTCATCTGACGACGGAGAGCATGAAGAGGACGATCAGGTGGTGGGGCGGAATCACGGAGGTATCCAGGATCTGTCCTGGGATGACGCCGCTTTCGGTCCATCTCTTGACCCCTCAGGGCTGATCAACGTGGCTGGAGAGGCGGCAGACGAGATGCTCTTGAATGGAGGCGCAGGGGGGGCGCCCTTGTCTGTGATTGCTGCGGGCCGTCCAAGCCTCCTCGAGAGGGCCTCCATTCAGGGGGATCCCTCAGGACTGATGGGAGACGGGAGTACAGATGGGGAGGCAGTTTCGGTCGTGCAGCCGGAGAACATGCCTCTAAACAGCCCTTCGGAAGTGTCTGCGGTTGCCAGGAAGGGCATCGGTGGAGCGGGAGTTTTTCCGGCTGGTGAATTCCGACAGCAGTATGTATCTCACCAACGTGTGACGGGTCGTTTGAGCAGAACGTCCTCTCGGGCGAGCAACGTAACGTCTCTCTGGGAAGGCGACGAGAACGACGTTGAGAGTGATGCGTTGAGATCTTCGGATGCGCAACAGTCTCTCCTTGCAGGAGGTGGGATGATGTTTGTCAGGGGAGAGAGGCAGCAAGCTCTCCTGCAGCAGCAAAGGAGGAGTGTGAGGGGAAGTCGGGCGGCAGGCAGCACCGAGGAAGCAGACACCGGCGTTCCGGGGCCAGCTGCTGGAAGCGTGCTGAGTTCCACCCAAGGAATTCCGGCTGTGGAGCCACGCGGAGATTCTCATTCTCGTTCGGTCAGAGAGAAAGAGGGTGGGCGGAGTCGCAAGTCGACTAAGGGGTCTGGAAGTAAGAGCGGGGGTGGTTTTCTCTCTTTTGCTTTTTCTGTTGCCAAGTTAGACGAAGAGGCGGGAGATGTCGCGCTGTCTGAAGAAGAGAGCGAGGGCGATGCAGCGTATTGTGCAAAAGACGCAAGTCCTGAGTTCTCGACAGGCGGCAAGAATAAGCACGGCACCATCCGCAACACGAATGCTTCTGCGTCTCGCCGCCAGTTTGGTGGGCTCGGAGTCCGGTCCTCTGTCAGGTTTTTGCACGAGCAGTCGGACGAGAGGGAAGTTGAAGGAGAGGGCAACGACAAGGAGAAAGGAGGCGAGGATGCTGATTGCCTGTCAGGTGCTGTTGCAACTCCCGCAGAAGCCGGGGAAGGCCAGTCAAAGACAAGGGAAGGCAAGGGGGGTGTAGCTGACTTGGTCTCGCACGGAGAGACAGAGTCTCATGTCGGAGTGGAGAGTCTGAGAGCCGAAGTGAAAACCTCAGGGGAGAAGAAGAAAAAAGACGGAACGAAAAGAAGAGCGAAGAAGGATGCAACAGGCGACGGCAAAGGAAAGGGGAAAGCAGGGGAAAAGAAAAAGCGGGTCCCCGGTCGAGTCGAACTGACTCTTCGGGCAGACTCGTTGACATTTCGGCTGTTTGAAATGCAGTCGTGTCTCTTGGTCTTTCAGGGTGACCCAATCAAAGCGAGGGGTTTATTTCCATGTGGGGGTTTCACCGCCAATGGGAGTGTGTGGATGAGTTGCAAAAACTCCCTTTCAAATTCACATCAGGCGGTCATGCATCCAGTCGCCTTCTCTCTCTATTCCACTCCTGCAAAGCCAAAAAGACGGCTAGACACTCTTCCTTCCATTACTTCGCCCATCCCCCAGACTTTCTCTCCCTCCCCGCCGGGCTCCCTGATTGCATCGAGGCGTCAGAGGGGAAAGGCGGTTGCGGAGACGGCTCTGAAACTCTCCGATGTCTCTGTCGAGCTGACTTCGGCCTTGATACAGCTAGCTGCCCGTCTGCAGAGTGAGCTGAAGCGCGCGGACGGAACGTCGGGCGTCCGATCGATTGCGGGTGTGAAAGACTTTATAGTCTTCAACGACTGCCGCACGGATCTTATGCTCTACTACCGTCGTGGCCCCTCCGTCCTCAGCCCCCCGGAAAGAAACAAACAGAGAGTGCCAGCCTCTTCGCCTTGGCAAGGAGGGAGGGGTCCAACGACATCGAAGAAATCAAGGTCAGCAGACTCACACACACACACACACACACATACACACACTGTGAACGGTGCTCCACTTGCTTTCCTATCCTCTCTTGCACTTACCATGACACTTGGGCATCCGTGCGAAGCTTGCAGTCTGTTCATAAGAGAAGTATAAGAACGTCTCTGACTCTGTTTTGATTGCGACATGGAATCTCTCCTCGCGTGTATGGTCTTTCTGCCACATTGATTTCATTCCTCTCTGCCTCCCTTGCGTGTATACATACGCCTTTCTATTACGTGCTTCCTTTCAGGAACGCCACGGTGCCTTCCACGATGAAGTTTGGAACTCAAATGCTTCACCGGGCCCTCTCCCAGTTTCACGGTCACAACCCGGCTCTCCAACAGCATCAGCGGCAAACGCAAAGAATGGCAGAGACGCCAGCTGCGTCAGACATGCAGCAGGTCAGGTTGGTCTCGATGAGTGCGTCCAGGGTGGACCCCAACCGGACCCTGTGTATCGCTGTGCTTTCGGATGAGCTTGCTGCCATGCCCCTCGGAGGCCCTGCTGCCTCCTCCGTTGCCATCTCCTCTGCATCCGACAGGCCGCTTCCACACAAGGTCTGTGGCCAGGCATCAGCGCCGGATGGAGAGAACTTGTGGCCTCGTCAGATGCCTACCCGGGTCTTCCAGGAGACCTACCAAGAGGCGATTCGTCAAGTGGGCAGGGAAAGAGAAAAGGAGCTCAGAGAGGCAGAGGACGAGGAGATGATGGATACAGACAGCCCACGAGGGCTTGCAGGTGCAGGGGCGTTTGGTGAGACGCCTGCGCAAGGGACCTCCCTGCGCTTTCGGGAAAAGAGCAAACTCGGGGGAGAACGGGTCGGATCGGATGCTAATCTTCTCCTCCCGGGTGGTCCCTCTGCCGAGGGAACGAGAGAGGAAGCAGCAGGCCAAGCCAAGCTGTACGCCGAGATGGTCAACAGATCGATCGAGCATGCCTCCCTGGTTGAGAGACGGCTGAAGTCTGTGATCTCCAAACTGGACGCACTCACAAAGAGCGAGTACGAAGCGGCAGGATTCACAGGAACGTCGATCAGTGCAGACCTCAAACGAGACATCACAGAAGGTCGGTCGATCGGCCTGGGGATGGGAAAACCTGGAGCGGTACTCGGTGCATTCGACCAAAAACCGATGTTTGACTTACTTATGCGGTGTACAGGACAAGATGAAAAGAGATTCTCTTTCTCGACTTTTCCATCCACCTTTGCTGATTTAGGTTTCTTTGCTTCTGCTTGACAAAGAGTTAGACTTCGATGCCGCCCGCCCCCCTAATCTCTCTCTCTCTCTCTCTCTCTCTCTGTGTGTGTGTGTGTGTGTGTGTGCAGGCGGGCTGTTTGACACCAACGCGCGTCTGGAGCTCCGTGCTGTTGGCGACGAGGGCGAGGGGGGGAGGACGGGAACCAAGGATCCCCATCATCATCAGCTGCCTCACAGGAGGGACGGCGGCAGGAGGAGAGATGGTGACTTAGGGTCAGACGGCATGCTACGCCCTGGGTTTACATCGGAAGTCTTGCCTCTTGGCCTGCACGCTCCTGCAGACAGGCGGGGTTCCCTCGCTTTCTACGAGGTCTTATTGAGGGAGAACATGGAGGACTCCTTCAAAAGCTGGAACCAACTGGGGCCAGTGGCACTCGACCCCACAAACATCAGGGCATACAGAGTGGGGGATGTGAGTCGATCAGTGGGTGTGGCTGCATGGGGGGGGCGTTCTTCGAAAGATGATTTGCTTCTACCGGGTCTCCACTTTTCATCTTTGGCAATTCTTCTGCGTCTTTTGTTTATGCAGGTCTCTTGAGCTTTCATTTTTGTACTTCCAAAGCTGTTGTGGTAAGGTAGCGATATGGGGCAATCATTGCAAAATGGCTCGGCCAAGAAGATTTTGATGTTCTCCGAGCGTTTGCCTTATTGTGACGCTTGTCACTTTTTGATCGTCGTGCATCCTTCACACTCTGCAGAAGGGCTTCAAGGTGTTGGTTGAACCAGAGCTGGACCCCTCAAGCGGTCGGTGCAACCTTGCGGTTGGAACGACGGTGCAAGTGTTCAATTGCACCTCTCTGCCGTTCCGCATATCCAGGACACGCACCGTGCGACCAAACTTCTTTGAGACGAGAGGAGGATTCTGGGGATGTCTGTGCAGTGCATTCGGGTGAGTCAGTGGGGCCTGCCTGCCTGCCTGCCTGCCTGCCTGCCTGCCTGCCAGCCATTCTTTGCATGGGGGGGAGAGGTTGGGTAGACCTGTGCCTGTCTTTTGAGTGTCAATGGGCATTGGACTTCCTTTTTCAGCTTTTCCCCTCCCACGCAGTAGTGTGACTCTTTCACAGTTTGTCCTCCTTCCTTGTTTTCATCTTAATTTCTATCCATGCCGTCTTTCTCGGTTTCTTTCTGCCTGCTTGTCTGTCCGTCTGCCTTCCTTTTTTTTTTCCTGTAATCCATCCGCCCGCTCGCTCAATTCTTTTTCTGTGCGAATTCGGCCGCTCGTTCATTCGTATACTTTTGTGTTTAATTCCTTCCTCTTCCAGCTTTTCTCAGAGTTGGTCCTGCATTCCAAACCTTCCTTTCTTCTTTCTTGCAGGTGTCCGAAGAGGCGACAGGCTGCGAATCAAAAGAGGCGACTCTCGGACGGTTGGTGCTTGCGCGCAGTATAATGTGACAGGCAGGCGCGCCGGTAGCCTGAAATAGCAAAATTTTGAAATAAAGAAGAAGAATTTCTTCATTTGCATGCCCTTTTGCCAAGTGTGCTTCCAGCTCTTACGTCTCTTATTCCCTCAGAAATCGAAGATGGCCAATGCAGAACTCTATGATACCACTTTTATCAGTACAATGGATACATTTTTTTTTGTGTCCCTGCCTGCAGATGTTTACACGGAAGGGACGGGCAGACGCAGCTCCGTTCAGGCCCACCACCCCCAGACCTCCCACATCCAGCTGGACCCCTACTCGCGTCACTCCGTCCCTCTCTCATGGTTCCAAGAGGGACCGCAGAGAATCCTCGTGCGCCCCCTGGTGTCTACGGGGGGACCCGGGGGGGCGTCGGGGCGCGCCATGGGGGGGATGCGAGGACGGGGATTGTCGACATCTTCACAGACAGCAGAGCAGCACCGTCAGCTCATCCATGACGGACAGACCGGAGTCCGTGGCTGGCTCTCTCGCTGGTTTGGGGTTGCGAGGTGGCGAGTGCAGCGTGCTGGTACGGGCATTGTTCGTTTGATGTCTGGAATCACTGGGACTGGGAGAGAATCGCTTGTCGATCCGGTGTTCTTCGACCCCCTTGCAAGGCTGTTGCAGAAAACAACGGGTGGGTTGGTGCCTGATGCTACTCCAGTGTCACTTGTATGCAGATGAAATGCGTTTTTTCTTTTTCTCTCTGAAGCCCTTCGCTGCAGCTGTTCTCGTTCTTCTATGTCTTTCCCCTTCTTTGTCGTTGTGTCACCTCTGCCTGCTTACAGAATTATGTTTGACTCCCTTGGAGCAGCCTTTGGAGTTTCAAAAAGCAAAACATTGAGAGGTCTCCATTCATGTCCGTGTCTGTCCCTTCTGCTTCCTTCCACCTGCAGAGCACCCATTTGAGCGCCACACTCTGAAGGAGAGCACCCTGAGGTTCAACAACGCCCTGGGTTTCCAGATCTCTCTCGACCTCACCGAGGTGCCCACCAACGTGCGCAATAGAGTCACACAGAGATACGTCCTCAAGATCGCACCTCTGGTCACAATCCACAACACCCTGCCATATGAAGTGAAGATCAAAATAGACGTCAGTACGTCAGTCGAAAGAAAGGAAAACAGAGAAACTGAAGACATCCATACCATTTCTTCTCGCTTTCTCTTTTCTTCTGTTGTGATGATGTCTCTTTTCCGACTCGGGCGCTCGACCATGGACTCTCTCTGAAGGCTTTCTGCCTGGGCGCGAATGTGTAATCGGGATCGAAATGGCAAAGGGGCGCCTGCTCTGAAGGCTTGCGTTCATATCGGCCAGAGCGACTGTCTGTCACTATCTTTGTTGTTGCATGGGGCTTGCAATGCATGCAGACACGGGGCGGGCGAGTGATCAGAGGCGCCTCTGGCCGCTGCGGCCGCTCTGCGCCCCAGGCGGCCTCCATCGGAGGTGGGGGAAGGTCGAGTGACGTGGACGGATCAGAGGAAGAAGTGGAACCCCAGAAAGGATGCTGGAGGTGCTGCGGTTTGATGACCAAACGCCGGCGAAGACTTTCGCACCGAAGCTCCCACCTGGTCGAGGACCACCTCCGTGATGCAGTGGGACTGTTGGTGGACGGCGAAGTTCACGCACGTCTGATGCCAGATGAAATTTGGGTGGGTGGGTGGGTGGGTGGGTGGGTGGTTTCATGACATACAACTCGCGGGCCCTCTCTCTCTCTCTCTCTCTCTTTGTTCCCAGCGATCCCTGCTGCCGGACCCTTTCTTGCTCTTTCTTTCTCTTTTTCATTTGTCTTCGGTCCCTCTTTCCCTGTCTTCGACGCTCCGTGTGCGCCGGGTCTGAGCTCTTGTGTACATTTCTGCAGTTTCACAGGTGTATGTTAGCGTTTGTGTTTGTGTCAAGTGTGTGTGTATGTCTCTTCGTTTTCTGCCTGCCTGCCTGTCTGCCTGCGTGCAGCCTGTCCCCCTCGCGACTCGGAAGGTTCGGCTGCTGTTGAAGGTGATCGGGGGGCCGCTCGACGGTGTGCCCTTGACCTCTGCGGGGGCTTTTGCGGGACGGGGGGCGTCGGAGGAGGAAGACCTCGCACCGCCTGTCAGAGAGGGCAGTGGAAGTGCGGGCAGCGTGAAGGACAAAATTCAAACAGGTCGGTGGGGATCGGGTCAAAAGAGGAAGCAGACAGGTAAATGTGTTTTTTGTCAGCTGTGAAATGTCCATCAACATTCTGTGTATCAAAGTTTCCACCAATATGGGCGAAGAATAGGTAACAAGTTCTTTTTCTCTTCATACCCCTACATTTTCGGTCTCTCCCCCACGTGCTGATTCATTCCTGTTGCAGCAGAGACGGACCCTCGGAGTTCTCCTGGGTGGGCACCGGCAGCAGCTGCAAACGCCGCTTCTTCGTCTCCCGTGCTGTCCTCCTTGGCAACCTCACCGCCGATGCAGTCTGCCGCAGCTGCTGCTTCAGGGACGGGAGTCGGAGGTCTGCCGAATCCTTTCGATGAAGGCAGAATGAGTCTGATTTGGGGTCACGGCAAATTGAGGAATGAAATCGCGGGAGGTGCGTCGGATGTGTACGAGTTGCGAGAGCCGACCCCTCTTTTGATTCCGAAGTATGAAACGGACACCCGCACGTTTTCCCTCTCCCATTATAGTGGTGCGATGCGTCATGTCCTTGGGCCTGTTGACAGATCGCTCGCTCGGTGGGAGAAGAGAACAGCGAAGCGAGTGGAAGCTCAGGCCCAGGAAAGAAAGGGAAAGGGCGGAAAGCCAGGCGGGGGTTCTCAAGGGTCTTGCTGCCGAAGGCGAAAGAGCGGCCGGAGCGGCCCTCCCAGAGTGGGGACACCCCGAACGCTGGCAGAGGCTGAGGAAGGGCGAGAGAGACCTATGCAGATGGGGGGTGGGGACACAGGATTGCCTGAGGGAGGACAGGGGAGCGGAAGTCGGGAGTCTCATGAGCAGAACTTGACGGGTCAGATTTATCCGAACATGACCGTAGCGCTTGAGTTGAGCCGTCGGAACCTGGTTATTTTCTTCCCTTATTTTGTCGAAAACACGATCGACCTTCCACTGGCAGTCAACGGCAACCTCATTCCCCCGAACTGCCGTCTCTACTGCAACGAACAGCTGATGACTTTGTGCCAGCCGACCTTGCTCGCATGGGACCCTTGTAACAGTGTGGTGCTGAGGAGTCGGCTCTTCGATCGTCAGAAGGGGCTCCAGCTGTTGAGTCCTCAGGATCGGATCCCTTCTTTCACTCTGAAGCTCGAGTGGCCTGAGAGAGGGGACACTTCGGCTGTTGTCGCCAAGACAGAGATTTGGAAGAGCACCGACAGACTCAAGAAGGCAAAAGAGAAACTTGCAGCAACCTTCCGTCACGAGGCTACCAGAGTGGTAGAGCAAAAAAGAGAGGAGGAGGGAGGCGGAGAAGCTCGACGGCAGTCGGGAGACATCGAGGAAGGAGGGCTCTCTCGTGACGAGAGAGGGGTTGCTGAAGGAAAAGAAAAAGAGCACCCAACACAAAACCAAGGTGTTTCCAAGTCCCTGCAGAGACCGGAATTCGACTCTGAAATTGAAATCCCTCCGTCCACAGAAGAGCCGGGAGAGAGACGATTGATTCCCCACCAAACCAAGTCACCCTGCCCCATGCCACTTCAGCCCTCGCCTCCACTTGTTTTTGAGGACCCCACTGTGGGCGCCCCTCCACCATCAGAGGGCGTGGTTACGAGTGGCGGCCCTGCTCCATCTGTTCTGCCGAGAGCAGAAAACAGCGGGGAGGCTGGGGGAGAGGGAGCGCTTCCATCGTCTCAGCAGCAAAAAGAAAAAGCAGTCCTCTCTGCATCGGACAGTTCCAATGTCCCCCCGGATCCCTTCAGCCGACGTCCGAGTGCGATTGCGGGTCCACCCAAGGTAGCGCACTCTTCCTCAGCCTTCTCCTCAGAATCCCAGGTCCCTCCAGGTGCTGCAAGGAGGGTGAGTCTTGGGGGAGTCCGAGAATCCGCAGAAGCCTCCCTCACTCTCAGCGCCTGTGTTCGACTCGCAGACCCGCCGTTCGCCCGCTCGAAAGTCGTGTCGTTCATTCATCGTCACGTCGTTGTCAGTCACCTCTCGCACCCCGTGTTCATCTGCCAGCAGGGCAAAGAGGTGCCCCTCGAAGCACTCAAATCTCTGCTCTCCCTAGAGAGCAGCAGCCCAGCCACCCAAACTGCGGCCCGATGGAAGGGGGGGGTCCCCAGTGGTAGAAGAAACAGAGCTCTGTGGACGACAGCAGGGGTGCCGGCAACCACGACAGCAGCCGCGGTCGTAGCGGCGGTGGCAAACACACCACAGCCCAACGTGCCCCTCTTACTTGGGCAGCACGCCCAGACGAGTGGCTGGCAGATTATCTTTCCGAACGAGCCTACTCCGTTGAGACTCCAATCTTCTCATGTCTACGTCGCCTATCCATATTTGGGACTCCGGTCATCGGATTTTTGTATCGAGCCTGAGTCGGGTGGGGCAGCATCAACGGCTGCACATCAGAGCAGTACAAAAGGGGGGAAGGGAGGAACTGAACAACGATCTCCAAAACAGAAGAAGCCGAGCGAAGGGGTGTCTAGTAAAAAGAAAGATAAAAAGACCGGAAGCTCATTCCAGCTCCAAATCTTTCCGAACCCCCACACCGTGCTCCAGCGTCTCCGGGAGGGAATCGAAGATCCCAACAGTCCCTCTTTGTTCGCTCCTAAGGGGCTTCTTCAGGTTTGTCTGTTGGTCCGTTTCCTGTTTCTTCTCATTCTCCTTCATTTCTCTCTTTTTCGCTTTGAGTTGTGGATTTTTGTCTATCTTCTCCTGTCATGTACTAAGTGTCCGCCGGTTTTCTTTTTTGTGGTACACGGTTTTTCTTTTGTGTGTGTGTGTGTGTGTGTGTGTGTGTGTGTGCGTGCGTGTGTGTGTGTGTGTTGGCGTGCAGGTGGATATGGTGGGAGGCAAATTTGACTTCCCCGTTCTTCCAGGCGAAGAGGAAGGCCGTCCAAAGGGAGCTGCGAAGTCTCCAGTTCCGTTTGCCTACAACGGTTCCTTCGTTGTGCTTTCAGAACCTGTCGTTCCGAAATTCCAAATCCGAAATTATACCTCTCAGCCTCTACTGTACGCTCCCGCAGGCGGAGCCCGAGCGGCCTTCTCGCCTTACAATGGAAGGGGGGCAGAGAAGCTGTCTGAAGTTCTCAGACAGGGCTACATCTTCTCAAAGCAACTGGGAGAAGTGCACCCACCAGCCCTTGATAGAAAATTCACTGCAGGGGAAGGACTAGGACCGTTGCCCAGTTCTGATCACCTCAAGCCTGTGCGTCACACCCTCTTGGGGGTCCCCTACTCGTCCCCCGATTTGCCGTCTCTCGCCCAATCAGCTGAGCAGAGGCTCGCACCCCCTGAAGGCCCACCGCTGTCTCATAGCGGTTCGTCTCTCCGTGCTCCCGCTTCCCCCACTGGCCCCGCACCTCGCAAGCTGCCTGCGGGTCCGCTTACTCCTGCTCCGGTTTTGCCCCTTTCCAAACAGGTCTCTTTTTCTGTCGAGAATCGGGCTCTGGTGGGTCCGGTGGAAAGTCTGGGAGGCAGCAGTGGAAGCAGAAGCGACGAGCAGGAAGAGGGGGACGTCGGAGTAGAAGGAAAGACTTTCAGCCTCCCTGTTCCCCCCATCCCCCCGAGGCAGGTCAGCGGTAACGAATCCATACCGAACGAAGAGGGGGTAGCGGCAGGAGCAGGAAGGGCTTCAGTCACATTTGCACCCGGGCTGTCGGATGCTGCCGGGGATGCGCGTCGCACGGTGGGTCCCCTTCCTCTTGTGTATGACCCTTCGGCTTTCTCAGAGAGGGACAGGGAGAGACCGTCGATGCCTCACATAGGCCAACTAGCTCCAGACAGACAACGGTCGACGTACTTCTCCTCGCCTTCCCGAGCGTTGGGGCGCTCCATGATGGCAAGTACGAATCTCTCTCTTGCGAAGGACCTGATTGAAGAGTACAGTCATGCCCCCAGGTTCCAAATTTTGTGGCCCGAGAGTCAAGTCGTATACACACCAGAGGCAGGAGAGGGAGAAGACGCACGACTGCTTCTCAAAGCGTATGCAGTCGCATCGAGTGCTTCAACACACTCGCCCCCAATGAAGATGACCCCCCAGGGAGGCACCTCTGCCGCTTCTGCAGCCGGTGGAGAGGCTACACAGCTTCCGGCTCCCTCCACAGCAGACGGTCAGACGACCGCCGCCCCTGCGCCTCCCGTCAGCGTGCCGACCAATGCTCCCGGCTCCATGGCAAAGGGGCAGCAGTCGGCAGAGGCCGTTATTGTGTTGGGTGACCTTGAAAAGACAGAAAACACATTGGAATTCCGAGTTGAGAGAAGTTGGGGCGGCTTTATTCGAATGGGGGGCAATCAAGGTCATTCGAAGGCCGGGGGGAAGGGGACGAGTTCACGTCAGAGCCGACGGAAAAGAGAGGACAGAGGGGGCTCCAGATCCCAACGCGCTTTCCGGAGGGACACGACTTCGGGATCCTTCTGGGTCAGCAGAGGCGCTGGGGCAGGGGAGGGAGGTGAAGAGGGGATAGGGGAAAGACCTGGCAGCGCTCTGTCCTCCCCCGAGAGCATTAAGGGCAGGAAGGAAGCCGGCAGGGGGTCCCAGTCGAATGTGGCAGCAGACAGCGTACAGCAGGGTGCAGACGGGGCCCCTGCATCTGCAACGCACAGTCAAGGAGCCGACAATCGGCCGAGGTGGCCTACAATGCTCTTGAGGGGGGGGACGAAGGTATTTGGAGGGGGACAAAGACCCTCCAGTGCCCCCCCCCTCTCCCCAAGTGAGTCAAACCTCCAAGCCCAAACGGCCAACAGCCCCCTTCAGGTGCCTGTCGATTCGTCTCCCGCTGTGTCCGTCTCGTCTCCTTCTCCGGGGACCGACCCCAGTGCCGCCCCACCGGTAAACCAGCCGCCACAGGGGGCGTCGTCGAAGAGGGCGAGACGCATGACCGGGGGTAGAGGTCTTCTTTCCCCCAATCCCCGGCGCCGCTCGACTGCTGCTTCAGTCCGGTCGGACCTACAGGGGGGGACTCGGCGTGGGATTCCGGGCTTTTTGGGTTTTCTTCGTCAAGGGGAGGAGGGGGCACAGCAGGTGCGTTTGTGGATTGTGCAGACTTTGGAACCGACGGGTGCGCGTGTTGTGTCGATAGTCGACTCCAGGGAGAAGGCTCAGGCTCTGCGGCGGCGGGCACAAAGAGAGTTGGGCCTTCTGCCCGTAGGCGGCGGCGGTCTAGGAAGCACTGGTGTGGGTGCAGGAGGTCCTGAAGGGTTTGGGGGCGGGCAGGAGAGGCCAATGGCAGCGGGGGTCGAAGTGCAGGGCAATCAGTTGAGAACCAGAGGAACAGCACAGCCGAAAAGACCGAGCCCGTCGGTCTTTACTGTCAGCCTCCCGAAGATCTCCCTGGGCTGGACATTCCAACTTCAAGAGGTGGGCAGGAGCTGCAGAAAATAATGTAGTCTCTCTGAACACAATTTTGTTTTCCGGATTCTCTTTCGTCCGCTTCATTCGTCTGTTTTGTACACGTCCTTTCTGATGATACACCCCCTTTTTATGCTACTCATTTCAGATGCACGAACCGATTTTGCGTTGTATATTTCTCTGACACACTCACTGCTTGACCCTTGTTTGCAGGTGCTGCTTCTTCACTTGAAGCAACTTCAAATTGCGGTGAAGAAGAGTGTGGAGGGCCGAACGTTCCGGTTGGCGTTCGAGAATCTCCAGTTGGATCATTTTTTGCCGTCTGAGGTTCCTGTGATCCTCTACAGACGTGAGAGAAACGATAGAACGGCTCTGACCGAAATTTTCAACAAAAGGGCGCGCGGTCTCTTCGGCCGAGCGGAGGAGGAGAGTGATGGGGAGGATGAGGCCTCATACGACGAAGGTCCGCCCCCTGTGCAGCGGCAGGCAGGTGCAGCTGTCGCTGCTGGAGACGGCACAGTGATTGCCGGAAGAGGGTCAGAGAGGTCGAGAGAAGGCCAGCAGGAACGTTTGGTGAAGATGTTAGAGGCTGCATCTACTCGCGATGCGTTCCTGTTTGAAGTCGAAATGCCACCAAGGCAGGCATCTCGATCCTCGTCCTCGGCTGCGGCCCCGGCACCTGCCCCAGGAGGGGGGGCAACGGGGGCCGGCAGCAGTCAGGCTGTATCAAAGAAGGTCCCTCAGATGACGGTTCTGAGGAGCGTCAAGGTTCGGTTGCCTCGCCTGGGCATCAATCTGGAGCTTGCCGTGTTGATGCGTCTGGTCGGTCTCTTCCAGGCAGAGATGGCCAATACCCGCAGAGCAGTGTTAGCTTCTTCAGACGCTGCGGGAACAGCAGCTACCGATGACGTGAAGCAGAGGAGGGAGAGAGAGTCAGAGGCAGCTCTCAGGCAGAAAAGAGGAACAGTCCAAAAGAAGCGGTCGAGCCCTCACGGCAAAAAACGACGACACCAGAGTAGACACCATAATGGCTCCTCAAGTGGACAGGTGAACGAAAGAAATGCGGCCGGTCCTTCTGGAGGCCCCCCCGAGGAAAAAAAACCGTCCGCCTCCTCAAAGAGGGCTCTTGGATCTGCTGCTCCCCTCCCCTCCCCCCACTCCCCGTCTGTTCCTGCCTCTCCGCAACTCGACCCATCAGGTGAGCCTCAAGGCCCCCTGACGCCCTACCCCGAGGACACTCTCTTCTCCCCCTCCAGCCCCACACACCGACAACCCGCTCTCTCTTCCACACCGGGAGAAGGAGAAGGGGATAAGAGACAACCTCCCGCCTCACCTCCGATGTTTGGGGAGTCCGCACGCGCTGCTTCGTCCTCTTCAGCACTAGGTCTGTCCTCCCAAATTGCCCCGGGGGCTCCGTCCCTTCCAAGGGGCACAAAGACCACTCGAGGAGACCGTCAATCTGCGGCTGCAGCTCCCGATTCTCCTGAGTGGCCGCCTCGCAGAAGCACCTCCAGTCTCTCCGACTCCGAGGCAGAGGGAGACGCCGCCTTCGCACTGGGAGTGCGGGCTTTCGACACCGGCATTCATAGCCATTTCCGCTCTTACGATGCTGCCCTCCAAGCGGCAGATCCTTCGACAGAAAATTTTGCCTTTGGAGTCCCCGACCTCGAGGACCCTGTGACGTTTGTTCCGGGATCTTTGTCTGCAGTGCAGCAGACGCGTCGACAGTCCGCAGCGGCAGACATTTTGCGCATTGTCCGTAAAGCCTCGGTGGTCTCCTCCCATCGGGGAGGGCTCGAGGATGCGGAAGAAGAAGGAAACGATCAGACACAGCAGCTGCAGCAGCGACAGACAGGGGTTAGTTTGCCCTTTTCTCCTGCACACCTTCGTTCCGGAAGTATGGAGGATTCTCGTCTAGTCGAAGCCGTTTTAGACCTGCCGGCCTTGAGAGAGTATTTAAGGTACCTCCAGCTGGCACGGGTAGCGGCCCGACGGCTGGGCAGTGTGTCCCCCTCTCCCGACGGGAGCTGGTGGAAAGACCCTCAACTGCATCAGCTGTTGAACAAGGAGGTGCGATGCAGGGCAGTGCAGCAGCCTCAGCCAGACTTTCAGAGAGCGGCCCGTCAGTACTACATCAACAGGCTACAGCTGTCCAGCGTGAAAATCGAGCTGCTGATTCGGTCGTCGGATCAGAAAAGCTTGCACGGTGGGAAGTCGAGTGGTGCTGCAGGAGGAGACGATGGGGACGCGGCGGTCGTCCCGGGGGGTGGTTCGTCTGCCCTAGTGGTTCCTGTGTCCTCTGCAGGACCCCGGGCAGAGTCCGCTGTGTACCTGAGGCAAAACACAGGGGCGGGTCCGAGGGGAATGGGGAATGCTCCAGGCCATGCAGAGGGAACAGAGGCGACGCCTCGCGGGGGAGCTGCAGCAGGAGGTGATGAGAGTCGAGGTCGAGAGGCCGACAGCGGAGCCACCTCGGGTGCTCCAGGAGAGGCGGAGGGCCAGGGACATGCCATCCTGCAGTTGCTTGACCAGATTCCGATCGACACTCCGAATATGGTCATCTCTCTTCGGGGTGTTTCTGCCCGTCACCTCGTAGAGCCCCTTTCTGTGATTGTCAAACAGCGGGTTCTGAAGTCGTATAAGTCAAAGGCGACGTCGACAGTTCTTCGAGCGTTCTTCTCGGGGTACTGTTTCTCGGCTGTTTTGGGGGTGTTTGGAGGATTGAAATCGTTCGTTGAAATGCCCTTCCGCATGGTGAAGGCGTGGCAGACAGTCTACGCACGCAGACGCATGCGTAGTGCCGAGCGTCAGGAGGGGGAGGCTCTAGGCAATAGCGGAAATTCTGTAGAGAGTCTCCTCGGACACGCAGAAGCATCTGCAGTAGATGAGTCTCCTCTTGCAGGGGGAAGCGCTGAGGGTGAAGGTTTGAGTCCAGAGGATGGACAGTCGCCGAGAGGGGGTCGTCGATTGAGAGCAACGCGAGAGCCTCCGTTGAGTGCAACAGCGACAGATTCTGCAGGAGGAGGAAGGGAACCTCGGTCTGCTGCGGCTGTAGCCGCTACTCCCCTGACACTTCCGATTCATTCCTCTTCTGCCTCCATACAGAGGGAGGGAGGGAGAGAGTATGGAGAACGGGAGAAGGGCAGCAGGAGGAAGAATCGCAAATCGCAGCAGCCCTGTGCGTGTTGCAGAAGGAGAGGAGGGAACGTCGAGTCGCGTTTCACGCTTGCAGAGGCTGTGGTTTTGGGACTTCGTTGGGGGGCTGTGCAGTTGATGACCCACTCGATGAAAGGGCTGTTCAACTCCCTGTTCACAACTTCGTTGATGGTTCACAAGTTGATGGGGGGATCAAGGCCCAGGTCAGACAGTATTGCTGACGGGCTGGCAAAGGGCCTCTGGGGCCTCTTCGCCGATACCTTCGTCGTTCCGTGGAGGAGGCTGGCTGCGGACCCCAGGAATGCCTTCTACAGGTCGGTCGGTTGGTCGGTCGGCGTCGATTGCACATTTGCTGCCCTGCACACGCAGGTAATCGCTTTCCTGGTGTGAGTTGAAGGGGATAGCATGGTCGCAAAGTTACTTACCGTGTGTATAGTCTGTACTCTGGCAAGTTGTGTCTTCTCCTACCGCTTGGCCACGTGCCGTGAAGTCTGCCATGAATGTCTGCCATGAATGTTCTTCGTCTTCTCTCTTCTATTGACTTCCGAGTGTGGAACGCAATCTTCTTGTCCCTGTTTCCTCTCTTCTCCACTTCTCGATCGTTCATGGCCTGCTGCGTACTAGGGAAATGAGTCACAAATGCAATGAGCATTTGCGTGTGCAGCGGTCGAAGCAACCTGACAATTGCGATGATCACGCTGGGGGCGTTTCTGCGCTGCCTCCTCGCCCCCGTGTTCGGTCTGTCCTCCTTCCTCGCGTCTTTCTCAGAGGGACTCGTAAACACTTTTGCGTCAGACGTCGCGCAATTCACGCAGTTCCAAGACGTGCGGGTGTACAGGGCCCAGAATCGGGCCCTGGACAGACACGTGAACCTCAGAGATCCACGATTCGACATGCCCGAAGAGGAGTGAGTTACAAAGGGGACGAAAGTGGGGAGTCCTGGAACAAGCGCCTCTCGGGTCACTGTGTTTTCGCCCACTCGTCCGTTCGCTGGGTGTATTGAGGGCTTCACCTAGGGTTTTATGCGCTCGGACTATCATTTGCATTCCCGGAGTGTTGCGCAGTCTATTTTTCGAAAACAATGTCGTTCACTATACATTGTTAAATGTTTCTCACTGAATCGACAACAACTTTCACCGTACGTATATTTTTATAATATATGTTCTGCTAGTGGTTAATTGCACGCATTCATTTTCTTTTAGATTTTTTTGAAAATGTATTCTGACCTACGTTTTGATTATTAAGAAATAGATGGGGAGTATAGTGTGTAAAGCTCTTAAATTGACTAGTCATTGGTAATCAATTGATTACTAACTAATTTTTACGTTATAAAGTAGTTACACTGTTACAGCAAGTTAAACCAGTTACGAGTTATAGAGAAGAGATTCCAAACGAGTCATCTTTGTGATCTTGAATGTTATTTTAAGTTCAAAAAGTAAAAAGCCTAAGTTGCATCGAGAATCATAAAACTAAACGAGGAGCCAAAGACTTACACTACGATTTCAAATAAGAATTTAGTCACTGACTGATCCACACTGATCCAATGACTGATCGAATTTCTAAAAATTTTCAAATCGATTTGAATGGATGTTATTAGTAATTAATAGTTTTAAAAATTATTTGACACTTGCAATCGTTCATGTGCAACACTTCCTGCCAGTGTGAACAATCACTAGAACAGTCATTGCGATACACAGCATTGACGACCGATGCCGAGCCTCTCTAGACAAGATCAGATGTCTTGGAGGCGGACCAGACGGGCACCAAGATGAAAAATTCGTGCATATTGCGAGCACGCTGGCAAGCACGGTCATTGCGATCGCTTCCATTCATCAAGATGCCCCACCCAACACCTCATGAGGATGCCCGACCCAACACTTTATGAAGTTGCCCAACCCAAGACCCTCATCCGATGTTTCCACTTCAGAGGAGAGCCATATCAGCATAGTCCTGCCAGTGAGGCAACAAGCAATGGATAAGTCTTTTTTGCCACTTCGCATTTTCACGCACGTGTAGAAGATCAAAAGGAGGCTGGCTGACTTGGCGTTCGTCCCCAGTAAGATCGAGGACCCAGCAGAGCAGAAGTCCCAGCAGAGCAGAGTCTGCAAACATTGGTGCGTACAAAGGATCCAGCTGAGGACAAGATCGCGGAAGGGATACTGTGCGTTTCTCTGCCAAACCAGATCGGCCTGCATCCGGCCTCACCGTTCAGGAGCCCTTTGTCCCGAATGAATGCGACACAGGCAGCTTGCTTCTCGACATCGTCAGAGCTCGAAGCAACGCTGTCAAGCGCGGCATACCGCTCTTCCAGATAGCACTCCACAGCAGTTCTGTCTATGGGGGCACCATCAGAGCTGATTGCCTGCAAGAGTGGACAAGTCCTTTTCTGCACAACATGTTTCTGCGGGAGAGCAACGGCCCAAGCAACTCGTTGCGTCAATGCGTACCTTGTACCAATCGAAGACCTCCGCGAGAGCTTCCATTCGTTCAGGACCCAGCTCTACGCCCTCTTCCTGCATGCAAGAGTCCAAGTCACTGATGTTCTTCTAATTCAAATTGCGCCAAGAGAGCGGCCATCGTGCCCGGTCATCTGCCGACCTGGTCGTCGCTTTCGGCTTGCTTGGAGTTGTCCAATAAGATTCCAAGCAGACCCATCTTGGAAGTGACTGTCGGCACAGGGCAGTTCTTCCTCACGTCTGGTGCCAGAGGCCGCTGTTGATCAGTCGGTCTCTCAGGAACGTCGGGGGTTTTCTCAGGGACCACAGCAAACGAAAGGGCGTTGCATTCGCTCCTGATTTCATCCTGCCCTCCATCGTCTGTGCTTGCGGTACTTGAGTCTCGCGAGGTGACATCCTGAAGGGAAGTTGACAGTGATATTGCAGTTGAAGGCGTCGCAATTCAGTGGATTGCATGAAGCTCAGTCATCTTCAGGAAGCTGACCTGGAGGTCAGTGCCTTTCGACTCCGGCGCCTCTGTGTGAAGATCATGGCCCTGTTTCTCCTGGCACAGCAGCTTTGACTCCTTCGATTTCGCCTCGAAAACCTGCAGTGCATGAGAGCGAAATATGGTCGTGAGTGACAGTCTCACGCGCCGCCGAGTCAGCACATTGATCCGCATGAGACTGAGAGCGCAGGGTGGCTACCTTCTTTTCGTTCTTTTCAAGAGCCTTCCACTTGTCAGAGAGAAGCTTTTTGATGTCCTTGGAGTCCATATTCGGATTGTCTTTCAGGAGGCGGTCTTTTTCTTCGCGCACAAAGAAGTCGAAGGGACGGGTTCCCTTTCCGTTCTTCTCTCCACCGATTTCCTTCTTCTGTTTGTCGCCAGTGACTGCTTTCTTCGTCTTCTTTTCGGGGGCTGCCTTCGTCGGCCTCTCTTTGGTGACACAGGGTGTTTTGGTGTCAAGCTCGGCACGCACCAAAGACCCAGCTGCCGTGTTGTTCTCATGCTGATTCAGCAGTCTGGGGTTCGCAGCGATCGATTCGGAAGTGAAGCCAGGTGTTTCCGACTGCAGCACCGCCGTGGCTGTGCGGACGGAGTCAGCAGCCTTCTCTGGGTCCGAGGACAGCTTTGAAGTCGGGTGCAACGAACTCTTCTGTTTTCGGGGGCGAGAGGGAGCGGGCGGTGGAAGATCGTTGCTGTCTTCCCGTGCAAAGGCCTCGTAGGTCTCCTTTTGATCAATGGTGAGTTCTTCCCACGCTTTTCGAGCCTCCTGATTCAGTTCTTTGACAGAAAACGATGCTGTTCCGAAGTTCTCTCGACGAACGCGAAGCTCAGTCCTGAAAACTTCAAATGCGAGCTGATCCAGGGTCTTTTTCTTTCCAGAGACGAAACCGCTGCTGGCAGGGGTCTTGTCGGAAAACTTTTTTGTGCAGTCTTCGTGAGCGAGGCAAAAACCAGTTGGCAGCGGTTGGATTTGAGGACCTTTCTTGTGGCAGATGAAGCAAACGGCGGGCTCCGTTTTCGGCGGCTCTGCTGCGGGAGGCGTCTTTTTCTCTTTCTTCACAGTCTTGTACGGCTGGGGCTCAGCGGAAAAATCGACATCTTCAACTTTCGAGCGCTTGCGTTTGCCCTTGCCCGGCCCCCTCCAAGGAGTAGCGTCTTTGGGAGGGCGACACTCAGAGCAGAACCAATCATCGCTCGGGACAGAAGAGAGGCCAACGCTGCATTCGAGAGGCAAGACAAAATGAAGACCCACGAACTATTCACAGTCAAAAGATGGGCTCCTTGAAGTCTGTTTTCGATCCCGCCAACAAATGAAAAGAAAGGGAAGCGTGACCTGTTTTCACTGACCAGTAAGTGTGATAAGCCCCTTCGCAGTCTTCGCAAATTAAAAGCTTGTCCTCGTCATGACCTGCGGTTCTCAAGAGGAGTCCCTTGCAATGCCAGAAAGCGAGTGGGATATCGATAGAGCATCACATGAGATCATGGAGTCACCTGTCGAACAGTGTTCGCACAGCACGTGAGCTACAGGGTCCTTCAGCTCTCCAGTGTTGATCTTATCCAAGAAACGCCCAATGAGGAGCTGTTCCTCCTCTCGATCGCTGTCACACATTCTTGTGAGAGAAAAGTGTTGAGCTCCGAAGTTTGCAAGCCGGCAGGTAATTGCAGATCAGAACGCCGTTGGATGGTCGATCTTTTCGGAACAGAAGCTTCAATCAACGAAGAAACAGCGATCCCTCGATCGAGTGTTGAGCTGCTTCGTTGATGGAATGAATGACCGATCGAGTGCTGATCGAAGAGGTTGATTGCATGTCGAAGGGGTCATGCCGTCGATCAATGGGGATCGATCGCGTTCAATATATATATATATATATATATATATATACGTACGTGTGTCAGAATCTGTATCGGTTTATTTTACTGTAAATTGTTTAATTGTATCGATTAGTATCGATATGCATGCAAACAAATTAATTATCCGGGAATAAAAAATCGAACAGAGACAAGTACAGAGATATATGCACTGCAATACGCTAGCTTTGTAAAGGTGGCTATTAAATCCTATAAGGTTACTAAGCTTATTCAACTACATTGAGCTCTAGATTCAACTACAACCTCAGGCTCTTCATGGATAGGATAGGATAGGATTTATGTTCCGGGCTAGGGGTAATTTTCAAAAAAAAAAAAAAAAACGCGGTCTCCAGGGCAATTTTTTTTTTTTTTTTGCTTTTCGATGATGACCTCCATCAAAGCACGACAAGCATCCCCACACCTTACAACACATAAGCAACAGTTGTACAACAGTGCAACAACATTCATTTATCATTATAACAAAGAAACAATAGTATAACAACACTTAAACAATACTTGTTGATTCGTGCAACACATCAACAACACTTAAACAACATATTTTTTAGTTTCAAATTGACATCAGAAAAAAAATAAAAAACAAAAAAATGAAAATGACCATTTTTTTTTTTTTTTAAATTACCCCTAGGTTCCGGGTGCCCCCCGCGGTCCACTGCCTCAGGCTAGAAAAGGTTTATATCGTCGGGTTCCTTTTAGTACAGTGCTACACAATACGGTTAGGAGTAACGAAAGTAGGATGGTTACTAGGCAGCCACTAGGCCGCCCGGTTACCAACTTTGTGGTTACGGTAGTAGTGTTCCAATGGTAGTAGTAATAGCTAAAAACAGGCAGATTTAGCCATATTCTGAGTCAAACTTAACTTACAAAACCAATTTTAGACTAGTAAAAATCATATTTTTTGCATTCATCAAAAGTTTATTCTAGTAAAACTCAATGTTCATCATTTTATGACTGAACTCTAACTCGCTCTAACTAGTATATCATTATGTATAGCATATACTATTTAAATATGATCATTTTAGGGCTTTAAACTGCTAATGGGTTAAGTGGTCAGGCTTTCAAATGGGTTTAGTAACTGTTTTTATCCGAGTTTTCCTTTAAACTACCATCGTAGTAAGACACGTCTTCAAGTCTGCTGGTTACCATCTCATGGTTACTAAACTGACAGTAACTCGCTACTAGCTAAAAGGAGCCGGTAGTAACTCCCAACCGTACTAGTGCTAGGAAAAGGTTCAAGGTTCAAGGTTCAAGGTTCACTTCGAAGTAATGAACCTGAATCAGGTTCAAAAACAGGTTCAAAAACAGGTTCACTTTTAATTAATAGAAACCTCATTTTTTTATATTATCTTATGTTTTTAAATTAGGCTTTAATGCATTTTTAGAACGTTTTATTATAGAATCTATGCCTTAGTAGTGTTTTTAAATAGTTTAAATCAATATTTAGGCTGACATTAGGTGCTAGTCTCAAGTTATTCACTGTTTATAGTCGAAAATTAGCAATCAAAAAAGCCTGAAAAAATTGGAAAATGCCATAATTAAATTTATATGATCGTATTAATCATGACAATTTAGTCAACATAAGACTATCACAGTGTTTCTTTCTTTCTTTCATGCTGACATATGATGCTGACATATGCTGACATGCGTTTGTCCGGCACAATAAATTGAACCGGCTGGGGACAGTTGCTGTGCGCGCGGCTCCGGCTCCTTATTTCACCTATATCGGCCGTGGGCGGCGTAGGCCTGGCCGGCCTTGTGCCAGTGGCCGCACGTCTGGCCTCCAAAACAGGTTCAAAACAGGTTCAACAGGTTCAATAGGTTCAAAACAGGTTCAACAGGTTTACTTTTTTAGATTTGAACCTTTTCTCAATGAACCTTTTCCCAGCCCTAAACCGTACTGTCACGTACTACTGTGTATAGTATACCATGCAATTATATTAGAATTTAATTCAATTTATTAAGGTTTCGCGATCCCTTTGGGATCTTTGCTAGGATCTTTGTTTTGTATTCAAATACATATTTGAAATTAAAGTATAAAAATTGGATTATAAATATCTGGAGGTTATACACTTTTACTACACACAAAAATTTGTAACACAAGTTTAAACTTGGCAGAACATTAATACTAAATATTATGTACCTCTGTTAGTAGAGGTCCGCTAAACCTAGCTAATATAAAACTATTCAAACTAATCAATTAATCAATTTGATAATCAAATTAAATATTACTACTAAGTTAAGTAGTACTGAACCAAACAATGTAAACAAAATAGATTACTAGCCATATCTCTATAGTGGCGTTAGCCGTAACTAATATAACTTGGTTACATATACATGGCCTGAAGGGCCATATTACGTTTTATATAGTATGTAATATATGCTGAAATATAAATGTTACGGTTAAGGGCGTAATTTATGCAAAGTTATCCTTACCCTGTAAAGACCTAGGAATTTAGACAGGAATCTAAAGGAATTTAGAGCTCTAAATTCCTAAACTTTGGAGGTCAATTTCTTATGAACTATAATAAGTTAGAACTTGATATTAGGATTAGTGCTTATAGACCTATATTAGACCTATAAACACCGTTAATATTAAGTTCTAACCTATCGTAGTTCATGAGAAATTGACCTCCAAAATTTGTTAAACTCCTCTAGATTCCTGTCTTTAAATTCCTTTACTACCGTGGACCTTTAGATACCTAGCTGAATTCCTGTCTAAATTCCTCTAAATTCCTGTCTAAATTGCTCTAAATTCCTGTCTAAATTCCTAGGTCTTTACAGGGTAGGTAGGTTGGAAAGCATCTGAACAACAAGCGCTAACTATGAAGTTGCATCAACTGATTGTAACTAGGATTGTAAAATGATTCATAACTAATTTAGAAACACGGATTTAATGCAGCAATCGTTCTTTATATAATGTTTAAGTTTAACAGAGCCTTATCAATCGTTCTTACTGTAATAATTGAGGGCTGATTCAATTCATTCAAAGCTTAGACATTTCCTGAAGTCGTGTGGTAGCAATGATAGCCGGCTAGAGAAAAAAAAAAAAGTAGACGATCTCGGGAGATCTTTTTTTTTTTTTTTTTTTACTTTTCGACCCTGAACAACACTTAACAACAGTTGTGCAACACACAAGTAATACTTGTGCAACAGTTGAACAACAGTTGTTTGACTGAAAAAGAAAAAAAGAAGTAGACGATCTAGGGAGATCTTTTTTTTTTTTTTTTAGCCGGCGCCTAGGGCGCGTTTTCAAATTTGGTCGTCGATCTGATTCAGTAGGATTCAGTAAATCTCCAGACTAAGTCTGACTAACGTAGTAGTCTCAATCTATCCTTCCTCTTCCTCTGTATATCTTCCCCTGTTTTGAAGTCCCCCACCTCATCTCTTCCTTGTCTCCCCCCTCTCGATGGCCCAGCTCTTCTCCCCCCTCTTCTTCCTGGTTTTGTGGGAGGGCCCGGGATCTTTGGAGGTTAAGCTTTTCCAGGCCCCCCTCTCAAGCCAAGAAAGAAGAGATGGATTGGCTGTTGGCCAGGAGCTTAGCCATTTGATTCTATCAGTGAACTTACTGGTGGTTGTTACGCAGGTCGAGCTGATGGCGGTGCATTTTCGCGTACGCGCAATGAAAGCGGAGGACTATAGGCATTAAAATCTTAAAGTTACGTTTTTAACGTAAGATATAGACCCATTTTAAGAAAACATGAAGTTACATTTTTTTTGTAACTAATTTTGGCATAACTATTCAGATCATTTCTCTATTCCTACTATATTACAGCTAACGCCACTATGTAGCCATATCATAGTACACAACAATACTTCAAATTATTGCAAATCAGTTTTCATCACAAATCACTAAAAAAACATTGTCACTGCATGTTTTTATTATAAAATAGATCATATAAAGAGAGTGTGCAAAGATACAGTGTCATGTAATCCGACTCATATTCATAAAACACGTTTTGTTCTTTCGCTTAGAGGTTCCCGTTTCCACGCATCTGTTTTGTCACCTTTGGTATCAACCAGCTTTTCGTTGTTTGATGAATCCCCCGATTGAAAACTTGTACTTAAGAGTGCAACTTGCAAAGCGGAAATGCCAATGTTGTCACCAAAATCATGCGCAAGTTTTTTCTTTTCCTCCTTCTGACACCCCTACAGCTTCAACCGATACGGTGCTTGCAGAAAGAGACCGCCGCCGGGTCTCTTTTCCGACAGAAGTAACAGTAGTTGCTTTTTCAGAGCTTGCCTGTGCGTCTCCTCCTTTCTCCTTTGCCTGCGCTTGAGCGCTCTTAGAAGCGCTCAGAGGGGCCTTTGGGCCTTGTCCAACGAGAGCCGCCACGGCAGGTGCCGGGAGAGCCCCCAGCACCTGCTTTTTTGTCTCGAATTGGTGCCAGAGAGAGAGGGGGGACAGACTTGAAAGGCCTGCTGAGGTTTCTCCCTTCGGAATTGTTTCAGCCCCTTCTGTGGTACGATTGTGCTTCTGTGGAGTGTGGAGCTTTGATCCAGAAGGCGCTTGGCGGTTCCACGGGAATGCTGGGCCTGCAAAGTGCACGAGAGGAGGCAGAAGGGCCTCCCCCGGTTTCCCCCCACCCGGAGAGTAGAGAGAGGAGTTGCTACCCAGAGAGATGAAGCCTTCCGAGTCAAAATGGTTGTGGGTACACGACGGCGGAATGCACTCTCTCGCTGCCGGACGTGCAATGGAATCCGAAGAGGCAGTCTCTGACTGGTTGGTGCTGTTAAACAACCACAGACCGGCACGCTCTAAGGGTATGCGTGGGAAGCGCACCGGGGGGAAGAGGATCTCTAGGAGATCCGATGGGCTTTCCCCTTCCCCCTCCGCTTTGCTGCTTTTCACTTTTAGGTCTCCTGAAGACCCATCCAGCCTCTCGAGGTTCCACAGCGCAGCAGGCGTTGCCTTTCTAAGAGGAGAGGCCAAGGTGGTGTTCTGCATTCGGCCACATATCCGGGTGTGTTGAGATGAAGCGACGGTGACTGGGCTGGAGGTACCAAGGGAAGATCATTCGCAAGGGGAACAAAAAAGACCTGTACAGACATCCCACATTGCCAAGCAGACAAGCCGTGAGGGCATATTTTCATAGAAAGAACACACAAAAACACACACGCCGCGCGAGCGCAGAGGGAGAGACTGACCGAACGCGCACTTCCACTCTTGAGAGTCCAGTTGCCTTCCTTCCCCGATTCAAAGAGGGACGTCAACTCTCGCGATGGGAGAACGGGACCCTGTCAAGGAAAGACAAAAAAAGAGAATCAAGAGTTATGAGATGCTCGATCAAGCTAATCAAAAGAGAGGCAGAAAACGGGAAGGATACAATCAGGTAGGTGTGTTTCCAAAGTGGCAGCAAAAGAAAGAAAGGGACATCCAGAAGCACACAGCCTTACGCAGCTTTTCCCAGACCGAAAGACATTGACAGAAACCACTTACGTGAACAAAAAAAGAGCAGCAGAGAAGTCGAGACATGCAACGTTCCCCTCGCTCGTTCCCACCCGACCTGAAGAACCAAAACCTTCCCGATGTCTCCCTCTGTCAAGTAGGGTGCCATGCGGACAGCAAGATCGGAGGAGAGTGCTGTGTGACTGAACAGATCTGGCAGCCTCGGTTCCTCTTCGCCTCCCTTCTCAGACGGCATTCCTCCAGAGGCCACCCCCTTCCACTCTGAAAACTTCTTCCCCCAGTCCAGGACCTCCACACTCAAACGCTTGCAGTACCACTTCACGTGATTCACCGCAGCCGCCTCCTGCTCAGGCTTCAGCCCCCAAGAGAGGAACTGCAAAGACACCGGAGGTGCATGGGTTCCGTTGTGCGTTGCGTTGAGAGCAGTTGCAACGGTGGGGATGAAGGGGGCCGTTTCAGGGGTCAGCGGAACGACGAGAACCAGTGGGGAAGCGGGTGCAGCCGGTTTACCGGTCCCAGGAAAGCTCTGCGCAAATCTGCATAATCAGTTCAGTACGATTGGGGTCTCGTTTCGTCTCGTACACATATGCGGTCAGGTCAAAGGGGGAGAAAAGATCTCATGAGAATAAGAAAACAGAATCACAAAAGAGCTGCTCCAAAGCCAAAGAAAAGGAAACAAAAACCTCGGCCTTCCAGCACTGCCTTCTGGGGCTTCCTGTCGCAATTCCGTATTGCCGCTCCCTTTTCTCAGTCTCCGGAATGTACCCCTTTCCCATTGAACTGGCCAACATTCATCCATGTGTACCGAGTGAGCTGCTCATGTGCATAATTTACAGCTCACCTGTGCCAGAGGGCGCCTATGCTTGGGTGAGGCCACCGGGGCTTCCATGGCTTTGGAGGGCCGGCAAAGTGGATGATGTGCACGTCCCTCGGGATTTGTTCGCGACCTGCGCAAAAAGGGCGCGAATATTGTAAGACAACAAAAAGAGCTGTGAAGGAAGTGACAGGTTTTTGAAAACACGGCAATCTGCAGTCGAACTCAGGACTCTTTTCAGGCGTTCCCCACCACCCAGACTTTGCACTGGATGCGCTCGCTTTGATTTCGTTCCAGCCATTCAGATACAAACGTGCAGCGCAAAAGGAGAGACGACCCCAGGTGACTTCAAACCATTGCAGGCTTTGATCCGTCAAGAAGCCTGTGCAGTTCTCCCTTCCCCTTCCCCTGCTCCCATCCACCTGCGTAGATGTTCCATTGCTTCGGCAGCTCCGTGTAAGTCCCGTTGCAGTAGAAGTTCAAAACCAGCTGGTCGTTCAGGCCCCACTTGCCGACCCATCTGCAAGAGACCAAGAGACGCACGGAGAAAACGAAAGTTGGGGACAAATTGACGCTACACGAGCAGCCACCTTAATGCTTCGTCTATCTTTTCTGTAGGAAAAAAAGGACACCACCCTTTTCTTGAACTTCTCACGTTTCTGTGTCTTCTCCCTTGTCCTCATCGTTATCTCAATTCCCCTTCAGTCCCCCCTTGGTCCCCTCCTCTACCAACTGACTGCTTCGCTCTGTCGGTGAAATTGTTTCTTCGGAGGCTCTCCAGATCCATAAGGAGCACCCCGGCATTGAAGCTCCTCTCCCCCTTCCAGAGAATATCTCCGTCGAGCTTGTCCTTTTTCAACCAATTGACGATCACCTGTATGTATGCATCATCCAGAGACACACACGAACAGATCATCATGCGTTTACTTTCATACAGAATTCTGCATGCGTAACGCACGTGGAAACACCTGCATGCATCATCCAGAGATACACACGAACAGATCGAGGCATAGATAGATGCGTCGGTGCAAGTCGAATACGGCGCGCAAGACCATCAACGGCCGCATGCAGAGACAAAAACCCATTCCGCGTCTACAAAGATATGCATACTCACTCCTGCAGTACGGGCTGTGACAGAGTACAGCGAGGTACACTTCCGCATGAGTACAGTGAGGTCTACCAAGTCTTCGGGGGGAGCTCGTTTGTAAGTCCTCATGTCGCTCTCTTTCTGACTTGAACGGCCCCCTGCGTCATGGATTGTCGTGACTGGCTGCGTGGGAGCGGAAAGATGAGTGCAACTAACTCCTAACTCTCAGAGAACCAGACTGATGAAACGACCAAATGTCTCAACGAACACAACTTCAACTTTGCTTTCTCATGTGCCAGCATATCAAACAAAACAAGGTCCCCAGGAGCTCACCTTCTTGTCTGTAGAGCTCCGTGCAGCAATACCGCAGCCCCCTTCCTTCCAAGTCTCGCCCCCCAGCACTTCCCGAGGGATAGCGGTTTCATTCCCTCCCCCCCCTGCCCCTGTTGACTTTGCCAAAAACCCCTCTGGCAGGCCTGTGTCCTCCATGAGAGCCCTCAAGGGCCCCAATACCATCAGGTCAAAATCGAGGTACACGACCCTTTTGAGGGACGAAGGGAGGAGATCAGGAGCCAGGAGGCGACACATCGTGGCAAAGGGCACGTGCTGAAGTGTCTGCACACATCGCGAGAGGGAGGTCGGAGAGGTAAATTTATGAATCCGAAGCACAAGGACGAGAAGAGGGAAGGAGACTTCATCCACAAAGCACCCATATTCCAGAAAGAAAAGAAGGACTGCTCACCAGCTACACTGGGAGCTCTTTCTATCTCTTTGCTGCGCTCACCTTCTGAATGTTTCTTCGGCAGTTGTCCAAACCATCTTCCGTTGATTAATACGAATCACCCTATCAAAGAAAAACAAAACCAACGCAATTCCATTTAGAAACAGAGAGATTGCGAGAGAGTGTAAAAGGCTGGGAAATAATGTACTTGTCTCGCGCTCTCACCCACCCCCCAATCCCCAAGTGACACACGAAAACACACTCACTTGGGTGTATTTCATCTCCGCCTCAAAAGGGACAAGATTGAATTGAATCTTTGGCGCCCCCCCTACACCTGTTTCCTCCACCCTCTGCTTCAAAATTTTCCTCCTGTCTTCCCCCAAACTCCCTCCTTTGTCGTCCAGTAGGAGCCAGACAACAGCCCTCTCTCCTGTAAGCAAACAGACAGACAGACAGACAGACAGACAGACAGACAGACTATATGTTTCTTCTTCTCCCTTCTTTTCTTCATGAACACAACAGACAGACTATATCGTCTTTTCTTCACTTCACTTTTTCCGAATCGCTTCCTTTCTTTCGGACAGACAGGCAGACAGACAGACTATATGTTTCTTCTTCTCCCTTCTTTTCTTCAGACAGACAGACAGACAGACACACAAACAAGCAGACACAGACAGACAGACACAGACGAACAAACAGAGCCTTCCTTTCATTCTCTTCTGTTTTCTTCTTTTCTTTTGGCGCGCTCTCAGTGGAAGGGTACCAGAGCTCCAGGCCTTGAGTCGTACCCTGCGGCCCTTCACTGCCCAGTGCAGGGTTGCCCTCTTGCACTTCCACATTCTTTCCATCTGAACGAGTTCGTTTCTTTTCATTTCCTTTCGCATAGGGACCTTCTACAAGGAGTTCGTTTTCAGCATTCGCCACTTTCTTCTTCTGGGGTTCCCTTTATTTTTAATTTCTTCTTCTGGGGTTCCCTTTTTCAGTCGATGACACAAACAGAAGCAAAATCCCTCTCTACTTGTTGGATCTCTTCTTTTGACCGCCCGTCCAGATGGAAAGAATGCGTGCACAACAGACAGACAGACAGACAAACAGACAAACAGACAAACAGACAAACAGACGGACAGACAGAGAGACAGACAGACAGACAGAGAGACAGACAGACAGACTATATGTTTCTTCTTCTCCCTTCTTTTCTTCATGAACACAACAGACAAAAAGAAAGAAAGAACAAAGACAAAAGAACAGCACCAACAATCAAACAGCGTGGGCAGGGGGCAGACAGACAGACAGACAGACAGACAGACAGACACAGACACAGACAGATAAACAGACGGGAAGGGAGGAAGAAACGGACTCAGGTGGACAGGTCGGTCAATAAGTCAAGCAGGTGGGCAGAACTCAAGCGGATAGGGGCTTCAACCACCAAGTCAGGGGACAAACAAGCAAGCAGGTCCCCTAGTAGCCATCGTGCGCGCCATTTGGCAAGAAATGCCAGGGCCAAGTGTTACAAAGTCTAGAAGAGAACCACCCTCCTCCGCTCTCAAGACAAACTCGTGAGAGAAAAAGAGAGCTAGAGAAACCCGTACAACAGACAGAATGACCCTACCTGACTGCCATCAATCTGCAGGCTGACCTCCGGACATTCTCTTGTACGACTCCAGAGTCGTCAACACATGGGGGAGTCCCTGCAACAGCAAGCAATCATGTGGGCTAGTTAAATCCGTTGGAGATCTGTTTTTTCAATGGATCATTTACACAATTGTGCATGGTTCATAACAAAACACCGGATCGGGGGACACTATTCATGCACACCCAGGTGGTCTGATGGGAATATCCGAGGGAAACATGTCTGTGAAACTGCATACGGACAGGGACTACGGGAACGCACATCAAACATAAACACTCGAATGCGAAGGCAGTACGACGAGCCCCCCCTTCCTCAACTTCAAATCGAACTGCAATTCGCCCTGGGTACGTCGAGCATTCGGAATTGGGGCGGGAGGCCTGATTCCTTCGGACATGAACACATCGATCATCGTCATATCATCATGAACTGACCTTGACGTCTGATGCCATCAAGATCTGCACCGCTTCCCCCTCCTTCCCTTTCCCATATGGCTGGACTCTCTCCTCCTTTGTCACCACAATTTGAGTCTCCTTCTTCCCACCTGCACTTGTGTCTGTCGCCTTTGGCGCAGGCGCAGGTGTCGACGACGGGGTGGAGGTTCCTTCTTGCATTTTTGTGGTTGTTTCGGGTCCCCTGGTCGACGTAGCTGTTGTCGTTGCCTTCGTTGTGGATGTTGTCGTGGACCTCACTTCTCCTTGCACTTCCCCTTTCCCGCCTTTGTTTTTTTCTGCGGCCTTCGTGGCCATCTCCGAAGCGGAGCCGCTGGTACGATGGGATGACGCCACCAGTGCTGCGTCGTTGGGGGCTCGTGGGTCGGATGCCACGTGAGGTTTTGGAAGACCCCCAGTTCCACCGTCCTGCTCCAATGGGTTGAGCCAGAGGACTAAAAGATTCACGGTAGTCCCAGCAAGAAGAAGAAGGGAGACACCCCGCAAACACCGGGCTGTCCTGAGCATGCTTCCAGCGCGTTCTTTAAAATCACTTGGGAGAGACGAAGAGAGTTGGTACCCAAAACCAGCGTTATGCTCAAAAGCAAGCATGAAATTTCAAAATAAGCCGTCTACGTATCTTTGGGATCCTCGCAGGCATCCCTTACTTTCCGGAGGAACAACAGAAAAAGCTTGGGATCGCGGAGACAGTTATACAGTGTCAGCGTCTGATGGGATCCGCAGCCAGACACTGGGCATACCTTTCACATGGTACAGAAAGGGTCGGTATGCGTTCATAATCAGAGTAGGTCGTTAGTCTACCCGGCTCTTAGCTGTATACGGCTCTCCAAGTAGAAGTAAGTTCAACTCCTTGTATGAAGGTTCTCTTTCAAACACACTGATGGTTTTGCCTGTCTTCGCGTCGATCGCACGGTATATCTTTGCGCGGAGACGCGTGTGTGCATGCATGATGAATTGCGGCGGCGGCGGTAAGTCCGGGCCGGCAGCGAACGGTGCCCCGCGCCGCTCTTCGCAATTTAATTCATGCAGCCGCCGCCGGCCGGCGCCAATTAACTTAAAAAAGCATTGCCAATGCCGGGAGCATTACCGCGGCACAGGCACCAAGGGACACTGACGGCGACTGGGAGTGAATTGATAGCATAAGTGTTAAACTTGTAGACTGAACTGGAACTGAACTGAATAGTTACTATAAATATATCTGCCTAAAAAATATTGTATAACAACTATAGCATGGTATCACATGGTGTAACAGCTTTGAACATACAAAAATATATACAAAAAACTCCAAAAAAATAAGAACAGAAAGCATGCATTTGTTTTGCTTCAAGTTAATTAGTCTCAAAGTCAATCACTTGTTTGTACTTGTTGATTCAGTTTTGTTTTAGGTTTTGTTATAACTTGTTCAACCTAGTTCAACTAAGTTCAACCAGAAAATGATAGAAGTGTACCATATGTAATAGTAGCATTGTATGCTTCTTTTGCTTTAAATTGCTAAAAACTAAATATAACTAAAGATAGCTAAACACATCTAAGCACTAGGCTAAACACTTACCTTGATCTAGCTAAAAACCATTATTGCATACAGATAGACTGCCATGAGCTCAATCAGGAGCTCAGCTCCATACCACCGGCTTAGTCATTCATTCATTCATTCATTCATTCATTCATTTATTCATTCATTCATTCATTCATTCATTCATTCATTCATTCATGATAATCAATCTATATAGTTTTTTTTTTAAATCACCTATATATAAAAAGTGTGTATCTGACTCTCTTCAATTCAATTCGCATAATTGAAACATATTGAAACTGTTACCATGATACATAGTTTAGTAGGGAGTACCCCTCACACTCAGGCAGTGTTGACATCCAGACGAGGCCTCTCTGCTGGGAACTGAATTGCAGGCTGTCGAGGCCAGAGTCTCCAGGGCTTCACGTGCTCGCTTCTTCCGCTCTCTCTCTCTGCCGTCTGCATACATGCACAATGTCATTTCTTAAAAGAGGCAAGCAGGTAAGACTGTAAGAGGACCATCGAAAACTAACCGGACAGAGAAGCCTGCAACCTTTTTTGTCATCAAAAAATACTGGCACGGCTTGAAGACGCGTCACCCAGCAGCAGAAAAATAGTTACCTGTCTGTTTGTTTCTCTCTGTGTATATGCGTGACCGCCTCTATGCTGCCTGCCTGATTGCGCAACCCCCTGCTTCCTGTCCCTAAATCTTTTCTCATATTTGACTGCTTGCTTGCCTGTTTAGCAGACTGATTGACCCGAATTCATGGGGGGAGATCGAGGGGGAAGTTGACTGACCTTGTTTTTCTTCATCAGGATGGTGACTTGCTTTTTGACGTCTTTCTCGTAGTCAGTCAGGTCCTGCATGCATGAAAGGGATTGAAAAGAGAGAGTCCACAATTAAGTGGCAGGCACCAAGAGAACCAAGATAAGGAGCAACGGACAGAGGGCACACGAGGGCCAAAGACCCACACACAAATCTGTCTCTATCTGGAGCCTGCATGGCATCTTCTATCCACATGTGTGCTGACGATCGATTTGGCGGACGACATAGAATGACAAAGGAAGAGAGAGAAGCACTTTCGCAGAGAGGAAAGCAAGATCACTGAGACTTCGGGTCTTTTTTCAGACTGATGAAAAGGGGGAAACAAGAGAGAAGCGGAACAGTATCACTGCAAGCGTAAGGCAAGAAAAACATATAGCGACTAAATGATTTCTCGGTCACACACACACTCACTCACACTTATTCACACTCCTGCACACTCACGCACACGCACACTCACAGTCACAAACAAGTACACGTAGTTGCTCACCTTTGTCTTTGCAGCGCTTTCCTTTCTTGTATCTCCCTCCTTGGGGACAGTTGCGAGGCGAAGCTCATACTCTCTGCGTTCATTCGATGCATGCGTGGGTTGAAATGAAAACTTTAGTTCTCTGGTAAGGAAATTAAGGAACGAACGAGAAAATTGGGGGCGTTAACTTAGAGCGAGGGCGCATGCACGAAGCTAGGACGGGATCCAACGAAATGGATTTAAACTCGGCCGAGAAGCGCAGAGTAGAGGGAGAAGACAGTTGTACTAAGGAGCGTGCATCAATTACGTCGCAGCGAAGGTCGAATGTATGAAAGAAAAGTTGGAAGGTCGAATGCAAGTCCCTCTGGGCGTCCGCCTGTTTCTGTCTCATTCTGTCTGCACGTCTCTCCTTTCAAATTTGTTCAGGAACTTTTCCCCTTCCATGCATGCAAAAAGCAAGCTGACGAAATGTGAGAAAGTTCAGACTGACATCACTCGCCGTCTCTCCACTGTCCTGTTGTGCCTGGCGAGTGCTCTCTTGAACTGCCACCCGCACCCTGCCACGCCCTCGTGAGGGATATCCCTGCCGACGCGGTCGAACTTGTAGGGCGTGCTTCCCTGCGTTCGAAGAGGGGCATGTTGATGTTGATATGTACATTCGGATGTTTGTTTGTGTGTGCTTATTGGTTTCTGTGAAAACGTCTGTCAATCGGTGTTGCTGCGAAAAAAAGCACGTGCGGAACAAAAGCAGGAGGAGTCCTGGGATGACGAGAAAAAATGCTGGGTCTGGGAGTCCCTTAACTGAGCGTTGGGTCAGAGCGCAGAGGGAAAGGCGGATGGGAGCAGGCAAAATGTTTTTGAAGTGCGCGACTCAACGAAAGTGGTGTATGTGTGGACAGATGGAAGCGCACCAGGATTACAATGTCAAGAACTTACAATGTTGAGAAAAGCTCGTATGAACGACGAAAACACTCTGAATGGGCTTGCCGCACAATATCCATGTGTATGCATCTGCTTCCCTTCTCCTCACAGAATACCATGCAGTGAGGTTAGCAGACAAAAGCACAAAGATGACCGGAGAGAGTGAAAAGAGGACAAAAGAGGAGAAACCAAGAGTTCTTAAAAACTCACCGGGGGAGGTCGGTAGACGCGTTCAGGCATCACAGCCCTCTCCCTCTGCCTGCAAGTCCAAATGCATGCAATACAAGCATCGATTTGCAATCCGTTGATGCGCTAACTGATCCTTCCACGGGGCCAAGAATCGAACGCCTGTCGAGGAAAAGACCGAGAGCCCAAAGAAAGGGAAACGGGAGAGAACGAAAAAGCAACCCGACGTCAATCGGACGGAGACATGCAGAAACCAACCAACCAGCCGATCATCTGTTGTTGATGCGCTACCTGCCGATTGGATCCGCTCACAATCGACTCACCAGGGGTTCAGTATTTGCCCCTTCAGAATAGGAACCGTAGAGAAATCCCTGAAGGTAAGCGTACACGACATCAAGAGGGATACAAATAGAAAGGAAGATCAATTCATTTGTGTATGCATGGGTCGGTCCTCCGTACGCACTCAGACTGCCTTCCAGGAGGGTGCTCATGAACATAAAATCCACTATCACCTGAGAGTTCACAGAAACATGACTAAAATCTCCTTCCGTCTCCCCCCCCTCCCCACTCCGCCCCCTCCCAACCCCATCCACACAGACCTAGCAAACAAAACAAAAAACGTGGGAATGCCTCCATGCCAGTGGGCCACCAGGGGGCACTTGAAAAGAGCTCTGGTGCTCCGCACTTATTAATATTTGTTTACAGACCGAGTTGCATGTTCCACGTACGTACACAAAGCCCACAAGCCTCTGCTCAGAGAAATGCAAAACCAGCAGACCTCTCCAGTCAAATGCACATCAATACCCTTCAAAACGGGAGACAAGAAGAAAACATCCCATGCGGGGACTCACCTTCCATAGTTGCAGGTGAAGCCGTTCCACCTCGAAAGCTTCTTGTGTGCGATCTCCCTCCTGACGGCCTCAGGGTCGGGGGGCTCCTCGAACTGCACTCGTTCATTCGTTCATTCATTCATTCATTTATTTATTCATGCATGCATTCATTCATTCATTCATTCATTCATTCTGTTTGTTTGTCTGTTTGTTTGTTTGTTTGTTTGATCTGTCTGTCTGTCTATCTGTCTGTCTGTCTGTCTGTCTGCTTGCTTTTTTCTGAAGGTCGATTTGCATACAAAATGCCTTTTTGTGCTTGCATGGTCTAAAACGGCCATTTATCGTCGTGTCTCTACACGCACGCATGGAGGCCACCTGCAGGACACTCACAAATGTCAGCAAAATCCTCAAGAAAGAGGGCAGCAGACAGAGACTGCTTCAGACCTGTATGCATGTGCATGAACCTATAAATGGGGAGGCAAACGCATGACAAATGGTCGGGCGAGGCGCGTGGAACTCGGTTATTCCATGTATACGCCTGGAACAGGGTGAAGGCAAATTGGCTCCTCTTTGCATGCTGAGGGCAACTTGCGTGGCAGAGATGTAGGGAGGGAAAGAGCATGCGCACACATATGCGCAGGGTAGATAAGAAAAACAAATGACGCAAGATCCGGACTACGACGAACCAAGACGCAGGGACACAGAGAAGGAAGGTAATACATGAAAGGGACATTCAAATCAAATTTGGGGGGGGG
>JAHBMJ010004494.1:26805-69305 GCA_018398765.1 Chromera velia | reverse complement strand
TCCTGAAGACCCGACAGAGAGGACAAAAAAGAAAAAGAAGAAAAAGAAAAACAAAGACCACCCTCACGAACGTACGTCTCGATACACCCCCATAATCGTTGCTGCTGAGGGTGGACGGTGGGACGTTATCCTGACCCTCCTGCATCATGGAGCTCTGATCGACCTCGGTCGAATGCAGAAAAGCCCCAACGAAACACTGCTTCACATTGCAGCCACCAGAGCTCCCCTCCCTGTCCTGACCGAGATTTTGTCCCATACTCCAAACACGAACCTCTGGTCGGAAGCCGAGGTCCCTATCGGAAGTTATGGCAACCGTCCGAAGTACACTCCGCTAGGAAGAGTCCTTTACAAAACCGCCACCGCCCCTGAGTTGGAAAGGGTCCGAATCCTCGCCAAGGCAGACGGAAGTGACCTTACGGAGGTTGCTGTTTCCATCAGCCAGACAACCCCTTCACCTGCACAAGATGCCAATGGGTGGTCTAAGCCAACAAAATGGAATGCAGTCGGCTGGGCGCTGGAGAACCTTCACATCGAGGCTGCCTTGTGGCTGCACCAAACCTTCCCCTTACTTCCTGCCGACCCCCTCGCTGTCATAAGGGCCGATCCAAAAGCCGCTCACGATGGCACTCTGCCACTCTTCCACAGCACCCTCCAGAAGAAGGAGGCTGATGGAGAGGACACACAGGCTCTTGTCTCCTCCCTTTTCTTCCTATGTGCAGAAATAGACGCTGCCGCTTTCCTGCCCACCCTATTTGAATTCAGCCCGTCTATCCGACCCGAAACCCTAGACCCCCAGCCGGAGGCCACGCCCAACCTCAGCAGATCACCCCCAATTTTGGGTACCCCCCTTCATGTGGCATGCCTTAAAGGAAATTCAGCCGTGCTTGCTGCCTTCCTGTCTTTCGGCTGCCCCCCAGACACACCGTCTCGACAGCTGAGGGGCGCCTCGCCTCTGCAGGTCGTTTGTAGCGATCAGACTTCATCTCTTCTCTCAGGTCGAGATGAGACGGTGAGGACGCTGCTTCAGGCAGGCGCCCAGGTGCTCAGACCTGATCTCAGCGGGACTACGCCTCTTCTCGCTGCAGTCGAGAGTATTCGACGCAGGCAGGTGAGGTTCCTAAGGGAGGGGATTGCGACAGAGACTCCATTACAAGAGAGGGACAAGAACCTTTTGGAAATGCTTCTCGAACATGTTTCCGAAGAAACAGCAACAACTGAGGAGGGCAGAAAGAGCATCACCACCGCTGTCGTGTCTGCAATAGAGAGAAAAGTGGGAGGAGCTGTTCCGCTGCTGATTTCAAAAGGCAGAGGGGGGGTGGTGGAGAGGCTGGTGGACTGCTTCTGTGTGTTGCTGAGCCGTCAACCAAGTATTGGCAGGCAGTGGAGCCGCCGACTGCGGAAGGCCCTTCTGCAGAAGGACTTTGGTCTGTCTTTTCGCATTCGGATGAAACTGAGGCAGCTGCTTGACAGAGACCCGAGGGGGTGGGTAAAGAGGCTGGTGTTGCAGACGCTGAGGGAATTTCGAAAAGACGTAGGGAGGCGGATGCCTTGGGAAAGCGGATGTGTGAATCTGGACTTCGTCAGTCTTGGGGGAGGGCAGAAAGACGGTTGCAAAGATTTGTGATTTCTTCTGAAGGTTTCATTTTCTTTGCTTCTTCTGCTCGTCTTTCCCGCCTTTCTTCATTCCTTCATTCCTTCCGTCTTCACTTTCTTTGTTCTTCCCTTCTCTCCTCCGTTCTTCCGTTCGTTCTTTTGTCCCTCCCTCCATTTCTGTTTGGTGGACCTTTTTCGAATCTTTCAGGACTGAAATATGTTTCTGGGTATGCACTGGTATGCTTCAGATCCGACAGATCTCTGTTTGTTGAATACTCTGCTCATGACGACATGCTTGTTGCACGATGGTATCTGTCTGTGCAGATCTTGAAGTCCGACGACTCGACGTACGGCTCTGTGGAGTGGGGCAGGACGTTCACTCAGACGTTCACTCAGACGCCTTTGTGGGTGAATGCCCTTCTTGTGCGAAGCTGCCATTTTCTCGGCAGGGGCTTCGACATCGAATCCTTGAGTCGAATGGCGAAGGAGAGAAACCTGCTGGACGGAGATCACTTCATAATGTATCTGAACTGTCTGACGGTTTCCGAAGAGTCTTGGTGGCGCTCAAAGGAGAAAGAGGAGATGGGGGTTGAGAAGCCGCCGGAGGTTGTGTCAGAGGAGACAAAGGCCGTTTGGCGCTCTCTGAAAGAGTGTGTTGATGAAATCAGGAAAAGACACGTTGGCGCAGTCCGATGGTCCGTCAGTCCTCAAATAAGAAAAATATGGGACTCATTCATTTGGCATTCTCGTTCGCTTCGTTTTATGTCGGTGAAATGAGTTTCCGTTCCTATCGCGGTTCTTTTCTATTCTTCAATAGGCCAAGATGATTTCAATGAAGTCGTCTGTTACTTCTTACGACTGCCTTTCTAATGTCCGATTGCCGTTTTTGCCTCTGTCTGTTTGAAGAAATGATCAAAGAAGCAATTAATGCACAAGAACGACATTTCCCACATCCCCACCCCTGCAGAAGTGTCTGAAGAAGTAAAGACCCAGATCCTCTTTTGTCTGCATGCAGGTGTGTGGAGCAGCTGAGAGGCCGGTTTGAACGGTTTCGTCAACAGCACAACACGGGAACTCAAAGGTCTCTGATTTCTTCTCATCAACCATCGGGAGTCTCTCATTCACAAACAACCCTAGGCGAACTCGCTGGGAATGGTCAGTCAGTCTGACTTTGCTTCTTGTACTTGCTCAGATCAAATCCAATATTTTCTGTCTCCGTCAGCCTCAGACCGAACGAGTTCCCCTGTTCTCGTGTGTCTCTCTTTCACCTCCCTTTTTCGGATTGCGTTTGATCTTCTGCTTAGTTCTTTGTCCCTTTCCCTGTTCCCTCTCCGTCCATTTGAATGAATGCAGTCCCCAGTCACGAAAGCGCTTCGGCCTTTTCTGAGGTGACGACAGGGACAGACGAGAGGAAAAGGAGAGAACCTCCTCCTGACGAAGCGGTGCTGAATCTGCGCTTGTTCAAGATAACAGAGAATCTAGTCTCCAAAGTGAAAGCGAAGGTCAGACACAGGAGAGCAGATCGATTGCTCTTCCGTCAAGCATTCGACATCCTTCATACAGTGGACTTACATCTTTTTTTTCTTCCCTCTTCGTCTCTTGCATCATTTCCGGTCTCACCGACAGGCCGTGAGGGGGGCTTTAGACATGTTTTTCAGAGGTAGCCGCCAGAGTCACGCAATCAAACACCAAGATCTCTGAGCTTCTGTCGATTTTTTCCCGGTGTGTCTCTGCTTGTGTTTGCTGCTCTTCGCCTTTTCAGTCAAAAACACACTGCTGAAATGTGTGAGCACTGGCAACTCACGAGAAAGTGATCTCGACGAATTTCTCTTTGTCTGATCTCTCCCTCCTCCTCATCCTCCTCCTGGTTGCAGGAGAAGGGGTGGGACAGAGACCACCTCGCCCCTCTTTGCTTCCCCTTCGGACTTCAATCATTCCCTATCTCTCCTCAAACACAGTACCAGCCCAAGCCCCTTCCTGTCCACTTCGAGAAAGAAGGCCCCGGCTTTCTGTCGGCCTTTGTCGAGACACGCTCAAGGGACCCTACAGATGACAAGAGAGGGCGACACCAACACACAGCAGCCATCAGCAGATTCTCCAGCTGGAGTTTCGAAGAACTGCGGTGGCATGACCGTCAGCTGAAAGAGAAAGAAAAAGATCAACAGCAGCCTGTCCTCCACGGGCCCGGCTTTTCGGTTCCCTTTACCGGGCCCCCATACGATTTCTCCGGCCGTGATCCCGACCTGTACGGCCAACACCAGCACGTGGCAGCAATGGACTCATTGAAGTGTTGGAGTTTTGAGGAACTCCGATGGCAGGACATGTGCAGAAAAAGGAACAAAAAGGAACAGGACAGGGTCGTGGGTCCGTTAATCTTTCAGCCTGTTTCTGCAGCAGGTCAAGAAAAGAAAAAACCACCATCGGAAGAACCCACGAAGCCTGTGGTGGAGGCCGCACTCAAAGCAATCAGAAATAAAGCGGGTAGAGAGAGTGAGGCAGCCACCTCCCAACTGCCCCTCTCGGTGTCCTCCCCTTCTTCCGACTCACTGCAGAGTCTGCATGAGTACCTGGAGGAGGACGCAGAAACCTGCCAACAATGTTTGTCTGGAAATTGGACCGTGGGAGGTGCCAATTTCACATTCGGGAAGCCCCTGGCATCTAGTTACGTCAAAGACGCCTTCAGTGTCTTCGCAGCTTCTGCCACAACAGCCCCCTCGCCCTCGTTGCAGGAATCCGGAGAGGCCGAAAGGGGGCCTGAAGACAATGTGCGTTTTGTCTTTGTGAGAGAAGGTGAAGAATACACCGAGGCTGATTCTCTCCTTCCAAACAGCAGCAGGGGCTCCCCCCCATATCTCTCTTGTGGCAATCAGGAAGCTAAGAAAGAGGGAGGGCCAGGGGGGCAGAGTAGTAGCGCTGAAGACGATCAGTTGGTGTCTGCATCGTCGGGTGCCGTTGCAGCGGCACAATCAGAGGACCCTGCAGAAGTCCCTGACCCCCTTCCTCTCTCTCTGCTGCTGCTTCGAGAGAAGGCACGAGCAATGATGTATGAGTCGCTCTCGGACTTTCGGTCTGATCTTGCAACACTATGGCAGAATTCACACAGGTCAGTGCGTCCATCTGTCCGTCCGTCTGTCCGCACGTCCATCTGTCTATCAGAGAAAGCGGGTCTGACAGGGAAAATGAAAAAATAGTGAGGGCACGAACTTGTTAACGTCGAATGATTTTCTGTTTGTCATCTCTCACATCCCCCAGGGGAAAGCAGAGGGCGAAAGAAAAAAAGGAAAGGAAGTCGGTCAATCTTTGGACGGCAGTTCGAATGCTTGCACGCCTGCTTGCAGAATTTACGGAGAGAAATCCAGGTCCCCTCACACCCTGGCTGCCTGGTTTCTGGTGAAGGTATGTCGATCCCTCGATTTCTTCATAGCTTGAACTTCGGACATACTGAGTGCATGCATCTTGATGAGAGGAATTTGACTTTCGGTGCTTCCGAGAAACAATCGGTTGTCTTCACTCCTTGACAGGCAAGAAAACTGTTCCCTCTTGCTCAATGTATTTTTTCTTCTGATTCTTTGGACTCAGTGTCCTTCCTTCGGCGGAAATTTTACTTTGCCTGGTGGCACTTTACTGAACCCGTGTGTGAATGCGTTTTGGGGAGCGTTCGTTTTGTGTGTATGCTGAGAATGTGACCCTTCGGTTTGATGCAGTGGGGGCTGGAGATGTTGGAAGCCAGCCTGCTTTCTGAGGAGACTCAGAGAGAAGCTTCGAAAGCAGAGAATGAGAATCAGACAGGCCAGTCTGCAGAAGGCCGAGAGGGAAATATGAAGAAGGAAGAAGCGAGTCAGGCCGAGGAGGAAGACTCCGAAGCAGAGGAGGAAGAAGAGGATTCTGATGAGGAAGAGGGAGATGAGAAAGAGGAGGAGGAGCCCGATCTTCCTGACTTGGAAGACGCCGAGGAGGAAGAGAACGATTACGATGATCACGATGGGTACTCAGAAGTTGAGTACGCCAACTCAGGCTCTGAAGATGATGGGGCAGAGTATCTCCATGGATTCGGAAACGGGCTTCCAGAGCTGCATGCTTTCCATCACCTCAGTCATCACTACTTCGATCCGGGCTTCGATCCCTACAACGGTCATTACTTCTGAGTTCACCCGGCCGGTTTTGATGAAACACGGTCTGACAAGTGCCAGTGTGATACATTTAAAGCTTTTCAAGCTAGTTCTCAAGAGCTTTTGATACTTGCCGCTTAATAAAATGATGTCAAACTCCCACTGAAGCTAGCTAGTATAAAACACTATAATATTTTACTTCAAATGGACTTTTATTAACAGTAGAAGGTTAACAGTATTGGTGCTTAAACTAATGTTTACCATATAATCATCATAATATAGTTGATTTAACTACATGTAGTCAATCATGTATATATGGAAATAAAATGATCTAGATAATGACCCATGTATGCGACAATGTAACTAGCAATATAATTCTCAAAATAGGTTTTTTACTTTTATTTTTAATTATAAAATTTGAATCTTTTTTATCACTATTTGTTGTGTTTTGTCATATTACGGCTAGTACTACAGCCGATATAGATATCACTACTATGGTATCACTAGGGATATCATGGTAACTGGCACTGACTACCACATGCTCTATCCCAACAGCGCGCAAGTATAGCCTCCAATATTTTCTACTATGTTACTAGCTATATTATCTTATTAATTTATATCATTATAATGAGGTGCTTGAGAGAGGTGGAGAATTGAGAGCATGCGTTTGATCTAGAATAATCGATCGATCAAACACCCTATGCATGAATGCATGGATGAACGGACCACCCGAGCCCAACAGAGGCTAAGGGTTAAGTCTTCTATCATCATCATCATGACATCATCATCATCATCATTATTATTGTTATTATTATTATTAATCGGTCTATAGGCCATCATGCAGTGCATGAGTCTAGGACAATACTTTATTGCCCCTTTGCTAAACCTGCATCATACAACGGGAGGGGGCTTCACTCTCATAAGTCTAAACACCCTGCATCTAGAAGATGCTTTGTAAATCACTGATATGACAGTGATGTCGTTTCCCTTCTGTGGGAGGAGTGCGACAACTGCAACAGAGGCTCTCAGGCAGTAGAAGCAGACAGGAAGACCGGTGGAGAGGGGGTTCGGGAGATGTACGTGGGAGGTAGAAAAAGAACATTCAAAGGTGAGACGAGAAGACAGGTAAGTAACCATCACATACATTGAATCGCAGGCTTTACGATGGAGGGCGTAGACAGATGTTTTGCAAGAGTCGCAGGGCCGGTATGGGTGAGTGTCTGAGTGCCAGGGTAACCTTCATTCGTGCCAACAATTCGCTTTGCGTGGCGTGTTTTAGAGGGGTGGAGTCTTTCGATAGCAACCACTTTCTCTCTCTTTCTTGGGCTCTGTCTAATTTGGCTTCAATTTCGGTTACAATTGTATTCAGAGCTTCTCGATCTGCTCTTGTTTCTGTGCATTCAGTCAGTCGGTGCAGTAGATCGTCTGCTTTGCCCCTGCATGCAGGGCAAACCGCGTCTTCCAGCCCTCTGTACGGTGTATGGGGGCGACCACCAAGCAATATATACAGCAAGGCTGAAAAAAGGCCTAAGGACCAGATCGCAGCGCGAGGGAGGGAAACGAAACGGGGGGACGAAGGGGATAAAGGAAAAGTAGAGGAAAGGAAGAGGAGAGATGAACGTTGGGCAGTAGGATAAGACGTTTGGAACACATTCGGTCTGATGCCTCTGCCAAACTGCAAAACCACCCCCCGTGAAGCGGCCCTTTCTAGACAACCATCAATCCATTCATCAACTTCCCGGTTGATCACTGCTCTTAAGAGAAAGAGACGGCCAACCTTGGTGGCTTTCTTTCTTCTTCTGATGGTTGGATTGACAGTCACAAATTCTTCCAATCCGGTCGACCCAATCAATTTTTGTGCGTGCATCATAGAGGAAGGACAATCACCATTCATTAAAGCCGATCAGGCACCCGCGGGCATCTTGAGGTCAATATGTTTTAAGTTAGTCAAATACCCAGCAAGTCTCATCGACACATGCACACGTGCAGGAAGTAGACCGACAGCACACAGGGTAGGTACACGGAAAGAAGAGAGAGACAGATTCAAAGCCCAACGGACAAAGCACAATTGAAGGACATCTAATGCATCCATGTCTGACTTGCAGACAGGCAGACAGTCAAACGCATATAGAGCAAGAGGCAACCAGAAAGCGCATAAACATAAAATTTTTGTTGCGGGGGGCAGGCGACCTAAAGAGAGTGCTACGCTCTTTGCATGACCCATCCGTCTACTCGCTATGCTAAGCTCTACTCTCCAGTATTTTCTACTATGTTACTAGCTATATTATCTTATTAATTTATATCATTATCATCATGATATCATCATCATCATCATCATTATTATTATTATTATTATTATTAATCGGTCTATAGGCCATCATGCAGTGCATGAGTCTAGGACAATGCTTTATTGCCCCTTTGCCAGACCTGCATCATACAACGGGAGGGGGCTTCATTCTCGCAACTCTAAACACCTTGCATCTAGAAGATGCTTTCTAAATCGCTGATGTCGTTTCCCTTCTGTGGGAGGAGTGTGACAACTGTAACAGAGACTCTCAGGCAGTAGAGGCAGACAGGAAGACCGGTGGAGAGGGGGGACGGGAGATGTACGTGGGAGGTAGAAAAAGAACATTCAAAAGGTGAGACGGGAAGAGAAGTAAGTAACCATCACATGCATTGGATCGCAGGCCTTACGATGGAGGGCGTAGACAGATGTTTTGCAAGAGTTGCAGAGCCGGTATGGGTGAGTGTCTGAGTGCCAGGGTGACCTTCATTCGTGCCAACAATTCGCTTTGCGTGGCGTGTTTTAGAGGGGTGGAGTCTTTCGATAGCAACCACTTATTATTATTATTAATCGGTCTATATCATTATTATTAATCGGTCTATATCATCATACGCCATCGTCATTGGCCTATGAATAGGTGTCTAGCATTCAGTGGTAACGCACGAGGCAGTTCATACAGAATGATGCATTTAAGAGATCGACAAAGTTGATAATATAATATTAAAATAATCTATTAAAATTAAAGACTTAAAGCTACCCTAAAAGTTAGCTAGCATCAGAGATAGAGTCATTAGTGTAAGGACAATCACATCTACATATAGGAAAGACCAGTGACCACTGTTATGCTAGCTGTCATATTAGTAATACTCTAGTTAGTATACTATCAAAATTATAAATAACTATATGATAGTCTATATATATAGTTGGAAAAAATAATTTGTTGTTTTTGTATCAAAATATTTGATTCACTGGCCAATTCAGTTAAGTCTATAAGTTAAATCTTCTAGCCCCTTCGCCGGTCGACTGTTTATGTTTTGGTTTATATTTGTGCATGACACTGCATGTCTGATGCATCTAGCGATGCATCAATTTTTTAAGCTGCTTTTGTTTGCCAGTGGGAGACTGGTGCCAGATGCCAGACTGGTGCTAGGCAGATTGTGGACTGTTTCTTCTTCTCCAAGTTTCCCGCGCATGCATTGTTGGAGTCATCCATTGCAGATTCTTTGCCTTGTTGTTCAAAGGATCCCCGTCCTTATGGTCGACGTGAAGGGTCCTTGCGTGGGCGCCTGCAGCAACGAGAGCCTGCTTCTGATCCTGGTGGAAGGCCTCTGCAACAAGTCGATGAAGTCGAAAATTCTGTCCTCTGACGTGAGTGTACAGATAGCCGTGGATCAGGAACCCCTCACCGACTCTACCATTTGAATCGCGCCGACGTCCCATATTCGAGATCTCAATGTGCGGAGTCGCCTCCCGATTCTTCTTCGGGGGCTCATGCACCAAAGCAACTCGGCCTCTATGATCACGAACAACGAACAGTCGCTCGAAGACCTCTCCGTCCAGCACTTGCAGACTACTGCTGTCCATTCGGACCCACCAACCATTGATGTCCACCCCCGAAGAATTCGTGGAGAGATGGGCCACAGACAACTTTTGGCCGGTGCAAGTTTTCAAAAATGTTGCACAAGCTTTGAGACTGGAGAAGACGCGTTGCTCTCCATTAGCCGAATTCTTAGCGAATACAGGGAAAGCGTGCGCAGGCGGGAGACGTGGACTGCTTCGCGATGCCGCCGTCTTTCGACTGTGCTGCTTTGCTGTCAACCACTCCAAATTCTCAAGCGCGTTGTTCTTCCTGTCACCGTCCACGTGGTCCACATGTAGGACCTCATTGGGGAATTCCTTTTCCTTTCTTTCTTTTTGTTTCGACAAAAAAGTCAGTGCAACAAGCCGGTGTACACTTTGCTTATTGTAGCCGATATAATAACCCGAGTTCTTATTCAAGTTTCCCCTCCCTTCTTGACCGACGAGGCGTCCCCGGCTGTTTTGGATTCTTCCACTTCTGGATACTTTCCACCCAGTTCGAACACCGTTGAAGAGCGGAGGGATGTCGAAAAACTCTTCTTCGTCACCCTCCTCACCGGCTACAAAGTTGCTATCCCGCTCTCCCCGATTTCTCTTGTCACTGAAGTGCGTGAGAGTCCAAAAATGACAGAGAAGATACCTGGTTCGGACTTGTGACGAACACTGCGGAAGTGTCGACAGCAGGGGACTCTGCAGCAAAGATCTGCGAGTCTGAAACAGACGAGTGACTAGGCTTCGGCAGCTTCGCATGCTTATCGTGTGTTGTTTCCCATCGCTCACCTCGTTTCAAGTTGCTTCCGTGCAGGTTCAGACCGTTCTATCCAGCTTTTTATTTCGCGAGTGTGTGTGGACGACTTTGAATGCATAGTACGGAAGAATTGTCTGAAGCTGAGTGACGCAACTTATAGTAATATATATAGACGTTCATTTTTTTGTATTTATGTTATGGTCAGGGGTCTCAGAGTAAGTTCTGCAATGAATCTGCATGGTAAGGTAAACTGCACCAAGGGTTGCAACGATGCAACACTGAGTTGTACTGCATTTATGGGGATTCGTTATGCGTGCGTCAATACTGCAATGCGCCTTCACGGAGCCGAATTTTGGAGACGGAAAATTAATTGTTGCCGCAGTGTTGCGCGCAGACTGCGTCAAAAGTCACAGTCTCAAAGCTTCTCCACTGAATCTCCAGTAGAATCTCAGCGAGTACAGCAACCCTCCAGATCCGCCCCTCATACACGGGGACGCGGCATGCATAACAAAAACCTCAATCAGATCACCCTCCATGCAGCTTAACGTGACTCACCCTCTGAGGATCCCCCCTTCAACATAGACGCTCACCTTTCCCTGCACAGTCTGTAGCTGTAGCTGTATAGATTCCGAGAACACCATGGACCAGTTTCTTTATTATTCATTCCCCGGAATGTGGATTCCTCCAAATCTCTACTTTGGCATGGAGAAGAACAAGGACTTCGCACCAGAGCTGCGAAGCCATATTGAAGAGGCCTACGGACCTATCCACTCGTGTTTCGATAACATGGTCTCTGCAGTGGGTGTTGATCTATTCCTCTGCAAGACCCCCCCTTCCGATCGTTTTCCGAATGCGGGCTGGACCGTGATCACCAATGGGCTCTGTCGCCTCTCTTTCATGAATCCTGTCTTCAACAGACAGGGAAAAGTGGCAGACTTTCAAGAGGGAGAAAGCCCGTACGTCCAAATGCCCATTTTCTGGGATCCTTCGAATGCCCCCTTTCCTGCCGACATGCCAGAGAGGAGCTCGCCATAAGTCGTGCAGAGAGAACGGAACACTTGGAGAAGCTTGCAGATTCCGACACAGAAGAAGATGCCAGTCAGGAGGAGAGTGCCGAGGACTCTGATGGATCTGTGTGGAGGTTGTGTAACCTCCTTCTTCATGAGTTCGTCCTCTTCCTGCCCCCCTGGTGGCCCATCAAGGAGGTCCTTCTATCCCGCCTTCCCGCATCGAGGGACCCTGCCCCCCACACATGGCCGTTCGAAGCCATCCGCACCTACGTCCATTACTGTCGTCAGGGTGTGCCGGTTCCTCCAAATGACATGTTGCCCAGCTGGCCCACCCCCTTCACTCCCATCCTCTCCGTGAATGCACCCAGTGACTCCACGGAGCCTGTTGTTGGTCTGCCAACTCCACCCCCCACCTTTCTGGACCGACTCTGTTGTCGCAAGAAGGCCAAAGAATGGCTGGCGGGATTTCCTGAGGAGTCAGTCTGCATGCCGACTACCAGTGCTTTTCTGTGTGGGGGCAGTGATCCCATCCGCCCCGAGAAACACCTGTCGACATTTTATCGTCCTGCGATCGCCATGATCGAACTCGTGCCTCTGACCTTTGAAGAGAAAAAGTTCAAGTCCGAGCACCGAGCCGAGATGACCTTTGCCGCCTTCGAGGCTGCCGGAGGCCTCCCCTGGATTCTGCAGCCCGACAGACCTCCGATGAACCTGGAGCCCCAGCCCTTGGCGGGCTCAGACTCGGCGTCCGAGTCGGAGTCGGAAGGGGACACAGAGACGGCCTCTGTACGTGCGGACATCCAGGTAGAGTCAGAGGCCATCTCCAAGTCTGTGGAGACTGGACCAAGTGCATCCTGAGGAACCAAGGGTGCTTCCTGTACAGTGCTTGGCGCATTCGTTTGCGGCGACTCCTCCAGAGTATCTTCAGGACATTACATTTGAGATTCTCAGAGACGATTGGCATCTGTGGGGTCTGCGGGGAGGCACGCAGTTTCTTTGAAGGGAGGGAGGAAGGCTTTATTGCCGGCGTTTACATGAGTGATGGCAGTATCATGCGTCGATTGATCGACGTACCGGCTGACTGGTTTGACCGTGAAGAGGTTTCATTTACTGCGTATGAGAGCCAGTATGAGAGGGAAGAAGGATCTGTGCGGAGACATGTAAGTAGCGAGACCGTTTCTTCTCGCTTCGTCGAGTGATCGAACCTTCACTTGGAAAAGGGAAGAGGGCGGGCGACTGGTAATGCAGCGACGGCTTGATTATCGTTTAACTCTCGTTTAAGCCTTGATCCCTTTTGCAATCATGAAACACATCTACACCGTCAGACGGATCGACTTTCGGGAGGCCCAAAAGAAACTAGAAAAGAAAGGCAGATGAGCAGACGGATTGACCGACAGGCTCTCTCTCTCTTTCTTTTGAATTTCCGATTTTTTCAGTCCATTCTTTTCCGTAATCAACCATCATGATGCAACTGTGTCATTGCAACAGAAAGATGTCATCTCAGGGTCCTTACGGACATTGTAGAATATAAAACTGGATTGCAAAAGGGTACAAAAAAGGTTTGATGCGCGCTTCGGCGTTTTCTCTGCGGCACGTCCTAACGCACGTTGGACATTCGGCATCGGGGCGGGAGGCCAATCCTTCCTAGAATCTTCGTTATATAGAATCCTCCGGACATAAATCTTTCTAAATTAAAAAATATAGTTAAGCAGTTAACCGTTAACGTTTTGAATCCGTAATTATAATAAGCATTTTAAATTAAGCTATATTTTCTTCTTTTCGTTAATTTCAATTAGCGTTTCAACTAGTGTTTCAAACATTTTCTAGAACATTGATTATTTCCTAGTATGAGTTTCTATATACTAATTCCTTTAAATCCTTTTTGGGGAAAATATATTAGGTTGGCCCCATAGCAGAACTTATCAATCTATTATTGACTATCAATCAATAGTAGCGTAACGTTGTGAGGCTAGCCAGCCGCGTAACGGTACGCGAAGCAGCATGTCAGGCCATATCGAGATGCGCGCAGTTCGAGCACATTTGCATCTATGCAATTAAGCTACGCGCATGCATATAGTCAGCAGTGAGTCAAGCCTTCATATGAAAGTCCGTAAGGAAGTATCTAGAAGTAAGAACCTTGCATAACAGAACTTCTTATACTATATGAGCCCCGTACAACAAGCTAGCCACTGCACCACACTCCGTAGCATGGTAGCAGAACGAAACGATCAGCCTCAGTGGAGTTCACAGACCGTCCGTCTCGCGTCATGAACACATAATTCTCTGTCTAACAGTGCGAGGTCTCTTTGCAGCTTCACACAGCTTGCACTGACTACGCACGCAACCACTACAACAAACGGAAAGTATGAGTTCATTGCTTTGCCTTGTGAAAAGTTCTCAGAAGTCTTCAGTAGCACGTTGATCATATCGATCTGGAAACGTTTCGGAAATTTTCTTTCGCTTATATGTGAACTTCAAAAATTCAAGGACATTCCATCTAGAGAAGTGCAAGCGAACGGTGAGGGCCTCTTGAAGGAAGGGTTTGAGATTGCAGAGCGACTCTTGGAGTCCACAGAAGCTAGTAGACCACCTGGTCCACCAACTGGGATTTTTGAGAAGCAGAGTGCAGTCCAACATGCGACTCAACACACCGATACGGGCAGACCGAAAACTCGCAGAAGTCGCAGGTTGACAGAGGCGGCCTGGAAGAAAAAAGTGGCAGAGCAAACGCAGTCTCAGCAATTATCTGAGCACTGTAATGCTGGTTGCCCAAAAGGTTCAGCAGGGAGAGGGAGGAAACAGAAAGTCCAGCAGCCTAGAGACATCTTCTCTGAAGGTATGCGCAAGGCTCCAGGCGCACATGGAAATGCAAATCGAAGTGGAGAGAGGGGTGAAGCGTGCAGGCGAGGTTTTGGCAGTAATCAGTCGAAGGTTTCTAGTCGCTTGCAACAACAGAGGAGGCCTGAGCGAGGGACAGAGAGAGAGGGAAGAATTATTCCACCAGATACCCCAGGGTCTGAATTCCATGTGAGAGAGGAGGATGTAAATTAGGTCGAAGATACACTGGGCGATGGCGGTTACACACCGTATTCGGGTAAGGTCACACGACTGTGTGCAGTCGGACGTCTCCAATCAGTCACAGCAGCAAACAGATGTGCAGATGTCTGGGGTGTGAGAAGGAAGTGTTCCTGTGAGCTCCGTGGGAGCCACACTCGCTGGAACTCCAAGCACGACGTTCAACTTCAGTCAGTCGTCCCAGAAAGAAGGCAGAGGGACGTGGGAAGTGTAAGAGGGGAGTGGGATTATCAATTCCGATGGGGGCATGTTCTTTGCGACGCCTCAGACGACTTTTGATTTCGGTCAGAGCTCCCCTGTGATGGCTCCTGCCGGAGGGGATGGTCAAATAAATGAGCCCGCTTCGATGGATCTGTGCCGGATCGAAAGGAGTAAGAAGGACGAAGGAGGTGTGGGAAAAGACTTGTTTGAATCGCTGTATGGAGTTGGGAGTTGGTAATTGAGAGAGCAAATCCACTGCCAGTCTGAGAGACCATATAGCCCATCTCCGTAGCTCAATCGTTTGGAGACAGGTGGGCAGGGAAATGACTTTGGGGGTGGAAGTCCGGGGAAAGCAGAGAGACAGAAATAAAAGCGCCAAGAAAAGAAAGAGAGAAAGAGGCAGGAAAAGCACGAAACGGGAATGCTGGCTGTGAGGCAAAAGAAGGAGACGGACAGCCATTGGTCTCCTCTGCCTCCAATCAGTGAGGGAGTGGAGAAACCAGCAGTCTCGTCTGATGGTTTGACACCGTCTCGTCAGGCCAGGCGTCGGCAAGAGAGAACGGAGGCAAAGAACAAAGAGAAAGAGAGAAGGCAAACAGCCCATGTAAAACCAAAGACGCCAGTCCCACCGAATGATCCGCTCCAGTATGAGTATTGGGAGGATGTGTCTTTTCGTTTTCGGTTGGGAAGGGAAGACTTGATCCCAAATGTTCAGGGAATTGGCACTGCAAACTGGCATGCATTTTTGGTACGTCGTGGGTGTGGACAGATGGGGGAGACATTTTACAGGGAGATGTATGGAAATGGAGGGGGTATGATGCCATGTGTGCCAGAAGTGAGACCTGCATTGTGGCAGATGAGGAGCATGCGGACTACCCGCACCTCAGCGCAGCCTTCTATCAGTCCACAATCTCTATTAGAACAGCGGTACTAAGCTGGAAGAGAATCGAACGAAACAGATGGCAGAGGGATGAGGGTGATTGTGGGGCCAACCGATTGGGAGATGCAGTACTATGGCATCCAGTGGACTCCGTAAATGAAAAGACAATTTTAAACCGATATCTGTTTTCTGCCCTTTTGCGTCTGATTTTTTTTTTCTCTGTTGTTGTCCTTGTGCACGTCATACTCTCTCTAACCGAGCGTGGATGCGGCTTTGAAGGGGGAGGGGGCATGTACACTGGATGTACGGTGAAGTCGGTACGGATAGTGGTTAGGAGTTGCGATGGGTTGATTGAAGTGGACTATGAGTTGACGATGCGAAAGAGAAGAAGAGCCACAGGAAAGACTGTAAAGGAAATTCTAAAATCAGAAATAAGAGAAATGAAAGAAAAGAAAAGAGAAGAAAAGCGTTCTTTGATTTCCTACGACGCTACAAATGAGGGAATGCGATGATCTAATCAACGATCACCACTCTATTGCTCTAAAGAGTTGCATTAGAAAATTCTCTTGCGTTCTCTTGGTAAGCCATGGTAAGCCAGCGTGGACGTGGCTTCAGAGGGGAGGTGGTACGTAACGTTGTGAGGCTAGCCAGCCGCGCAACGGTACGCGAAGCAGCATGTCAGGCCATATCGAGATGCGCGCAGTTCGAGCACATTTGCATCTATGCAATTAAGCTACGCGCATGCATATAGTCAGCAGTGAGTCAAGCCTTCATATAAAAGTCCGTAAGGAAGTATCTAGAAGTAAGAACCTTGCATGACAGAACTTCTTATACCATATAGACCCCGTACAACAAGCTAGCCACTGCACCACACTCCGTAGCGAGTAGATTCAATACAAAGGTTATTAACAAACTTACTGCTCCAACTTTGCATACTTTTGACCAGAATGCCGACCAGCTTTTAAAGTATGTTAGTCACGGTTGGCCCAATCCTAAGGCTAGTCGTTATACCAATAGCATTTCTAATAGAAAAAAGCTTGTACTAGAGTAGAGCCTGGTATATATCGATCAAACAAAATTTAAACGATCGATTGAGAAGTGGATAATGACATGCCCATATGTTTGATTCCCTTACAGAGTTTTGCTGAGAGATTTGACGTATATGTAATCGCTGGCTTGGCCGGAGGGCCAATGGAGGCTCAAGCGGAGCTTTTCATACAGCTGTATTTCGTCTTGAATTTAAATAAATCATGAACGAGAGAAACATCGCTCCATTGCGATTCAGTGAGAGAAAGCAGAACTCATAAACGCATACATTGAACAAAAAATGAGCACAGTAGAATTAACACGAAATCTGAAGGTGACGGAAACGTACGGCACCGAAACCGCGAACTGCAGTCAACTCCCACATGCACCCACCCTCTCACCCACCCGCCCACAACGAGAGAGGCATGCAGCTATCGATCGATCAAGAAGAATTTACAAGTGAACGCACGCATCGAGCGATCCCATTCATCCGTCAGGAGTCCGACGATCATGAGACGATGCAGACAGAAAGACATGCAACTATTGGCTTATTTATTTGATTGCATGCCTTTCTCCTTCTATCTCTTTCTCGATCCCTCACAGATTGATCCAACCGAACATCCATCCATCCATGTAGGGAGTATACAATCAATCAGAGAAAAAGGGCGAGGGAATAAATATCGATGTACATCATGACAATGCAGCTAGAGAAAATCTGGAAGACAGAGACCAGTCACAGTGCCATACAGTCTTTTCACTTCAAATTCTCCAACAGAAGAGCAAGGAGAGAATCAAAAAAGTCTCATTGCAAGCGGACATGAAAGAGGGTTGCGCATGAGAATACAGGCCCGCACACGAAAAAGGAGGAGGGGACAAAGCAGCAAGCGACGCGGTGATAGAGAAGAGACTATTTATACAAGCAACAAGGAAAATAAACAGACAGATGGATTTTCCTCAAAGAGAGCTGGAGACTTCCTCCGTCCTCTCTTTCCCTGCTGCATTCTTCTCCCCCTTCTCCCCTCCCGGATCCATGCTCGCCCCCAACTTTTCTTTTTCGCTTTCAAAGAAGCAGCCATCAGTTTCCCTTTCCCTTTCCCCCTGGGTCTCCACAACTGCCTCCCTTTTCTCTTCAATTTCTTGCCCTGATGTTGCCTCCATCTTTTTGCTTCCCCCCTTCTCCCCCTCTTTCCCCTGCTGATGCTGCTGTTGCTGTAAAGGGACGGGCTGCTGCTGCTTCTTTTTGACGCACCACTGCCACAGCCTCCCTCTACCATCCAACATCACAGACCCGTTCCCGTTCCCATGCCCACTCCCTGAAGAATGCCCTCCTGCCCCTCCACCCAGTCCTGATGATGAAGACTGAAACGGAGAGGAGCTGTGAAGTGAATGGGACTGAGGGTCGCGGGGTGCCCTGCCCCCCTGGTGGTGGGCGCTTCTCCTCTCGTGTTCCGACGGCCGCATCTCATGACCCCCTCTCGACCGCGAGGAATCTCCACAACCAATACCTCGACCTGCTGACCCGCTCGCAGAGGAAGAAGAAGAGGCGGCGCCCTGGCCCTGCCCCGAGGGGAGGTCCGGTGGGCGTGGCGGCGCCTCGCTGCTCTGTCCTACTGACGAGAGCACACAGTCATGAGAAAGGGGCAGGTTGCCCTTTCCCTCTGTCGGCAGAGCACTGGGCCCTCTTTTGGTTGCAGGAGGAGCAGGACACTGGGATGCCTGGTTAGCTTGACCCTTCTCATCTCTACTACGTCGAGTTTGCTCTGCTGAGCAGGAGGGAGAGGGTCTCTCCTTTTCTTTCGCGACACTGTCTCTTCCAGAGACGGCAGGAGACACTCTCTCTTTCGCCCCCCCCCGTTCCTTTCGACACCCTACCCCACCCTGTAGGGGCTGCAGTTGGGGAACCTTCATTGCACACAGCCTCTTCATCTCCTCTTCTTCATCTCCTAAATTGGTTTTTCCCCTCTCCTTCTCAGCTGAACGTCTGACGATCTCGTCCAACTGCTCGCCGATAGTCCGACGACTTGGAATGGGTGTGGCGTCACTGCCTGCTGAAGGCAAATCGTACAACACCAGACCCGATCCGGTTGGGGGCACTTCGGGAGTTGCGGGGGGCGGGAGAACAGTATTTCTGCTGCTCACTCTCTCACCCTCTCCTTCACCCCCTGCATGACTGAACAGTACTGAAGAGCTGCCTGAGAGACAGTAAGTAGGCGTAGGGGCCTCTTCCAATGCGGCCCCCCCCAGACCCTCCAAGGGCCCCTCGAGAGGTGTCGGGAGTCCCGAACCCGACAGAGGAGCGGGTGCAGGGACAGAGAAGCACAGCCGAGAAGACGAAGGTGCCCCCTGTCCTGAAGAGCTCTGCCCACAGCGTGCCTTGAGGGGCGTCTGGTGAGAGGACGCGGACGCTTTCGGCGTTTTGCTGCCACCCTTCCGTTCCTTCTTACCCCTCTTGGTGGTAGACGCACCTGCACCCTTTCCCCCCCCCTCTTCTGTCCCAACCAGAGCCGCCGGCTTCCCCTTCGAACCCCCCTTTCCACCCCCTCCTTTGTCGGACACAGGTGTTGCGACAGGCTGGCAGCTGTTTTCTGTTCTCCCCACCCCCCTCCTTTCCTTACCCGAACTCTTAGACGCATCCCCAGCCACAGCCGTTGGTACACACACCGGGGACTTGAATGCATTCCTCGACGCCCCCCCCTGCACACACTTTCGGAGTCTAGGTTTGCCCCCTGCTGCCCGCATCATCTCCCCCCCATGATGGCCCACAGGCGTCGGAGCCACGCACCCAGATCTCATGGTCATGCCCCCAACAACACCCAGCTGACTCAGCCCAGCCGCCCAGTACCCATCTACAGACCCCGCACGAGGACGGTATCTGAAGTTGCATGGGTCATGCAGCAGCAGCCCGTCTGCGGTTGCAGTGACTGACCGCGGATCTGTCGCCAGAGGGTGGGGGGCTGTCCTCTCGTCCTCTGAGGAAGACGAGGAGGATCCTCCAGAGGAGGACAGAAGGGCGGGGGAGGCCCCACCCTCGGCAGAGCGACGGGCAGCGCGGAGACGCCGAGCTACTGCGGGGCTGGATTCGCGAACTGTGCTCATGTCCAGCCTTACGGTTCGCACTGCGCGTGGGAGGAAAACGGGAGCGTGGAGAGCGTCGGACGTGAACTGGAAACGGGACTGAGTGAGCGTGTGTGGGGTGGATGGTTGCCTGTGGGGGTGGGGTGCTGGGGCGAATTGTGGGGTGAAAAACCAGGGGTCAGTTTGTACGAGGGGGACAAAAGGGGGGCTGTCTGCCGTGAGAACATTTGACGGTGTCTCCCTCCCCTCTTCAAGGGTGCGTCTCGCACGTCTCCCCATGCTTCCTAGGCTTTCTGGTGCCTCCACCGCGTCTCCTGCCTCTGGGGCCGGCCCACTGCCAGGCAACCTTCCGTTCCGTATGGGAATGGGAAGGGGCACCAGAGGGGGGGGACCCTTGGAGGAAGAGGAAGAGGAAGAGGAAGAGGACGAAGGGAGGGGGGTGCCTGAGGAATCCGTAGAAGAAATCGGTGGCGGCGGCGGGACACGTGACCGTTCTGCTGCTGAATGGGAAGCGTCCTCCGAACTTTCCTGATCCGGATCATGGTCGTGTTCTTCGGACGCACTCGCAGTGACTGTCCCGTGATCTCCCTCTCCCTCCCTGCCCCGTCTTGAGGAAGCAACAGGGGTGGCAGTGGAGGTCGCACTGCCGTGAGTGTCGTCCCTAACAAGGTCACCCCTGTTTCTTGACAAACCGTTTTGGGACGAGGACCCACGATGCTGCCGAGTCGCTGTCGGAGTGCTGTAATCATCGCTGGTCAACCCGCGTTGGTCCTTCCCGTCCTGTCGGAACGGAGACGAAGAGGGGACTTTTTTCTGGTTAATGGTTTGGGAAATCTCAACAACTGTTTCGGAAGTTTCAGTCGATTTGAGGGCAAGCACCGACAGGTCGTGGCGTGGCACCGTGACGGATGTGTCTCTACTTAACACACAGTCTGACGGTGCGCCTTCGAGCGCGCACACTGTCTCAGACGACGGAGACATAACGGCGGACCCAGAAAGCAGATTTTTGTAGTTTTCAGTCAACCCCGAGCCCCCCTTTGTCTCCTTCCCTGTTGCTTCCTCCTCTAGAGACATCTGCGAGTTTGCTGTTTCCAACCCTTCCTCAGACTTTCCCTCCGCTCCTCTGGCAGGAGACAGCAGCATGTTCCGAGTGCAGCCATCCGCTTCTTTCAAATTTCTGCTGACATCCGACGAGGTCTTTTCTTTCTTTTCCTTCTTTTCTCTCTGCCTCTCTGCCAAGGCAGCCTTCAGAGTCGCAGAGGAGGGACGGGGCGGGAATGCAGGTGTTTTTTCTGCACGCGTTGCAACAATCACTGCCGCATCTGCGGATGGTGCAGGCGGGTGCGGAGACGGGGGAAGCCCCGTGGCTGTGTCCACCTCAACAGAAACCGTTCTCCGAGGCCCTGAAGCCTCCTGACCACCCTCTTTCTGCACCTCTACCAAAGCATCTTTTTCCTCTTCGGCTATTACTTCAGAAGGCTCGACTTCGATTTCAGGAATTCTCGGGAGAACCAGAGAGACGTCTCCGCCCTCATGGGCCTGGGACCGGGACGCAGGACGGCAACCCCCACTCTCTCCAAGAGCATTTACACTGTCTTTCTCTTTTTCTCTTTCTGCTGCAACGGGCGGAAACGTTCCGGTGGGAGTAGGAGGAAACGACGGAGGACGATTCTGCATGGGCGGGTGCACCTCCCCGCCCCTTCCTCCCCACCTCTTTCCTCCCCCATGCTTTCCGCCTCCTTTCCCCATCTCTCTACCGTCTCCTTCCCTGTGCCCACTACCCCCCCAACCGCCCTTCTCTCTATCGCGATCATGCCACGATCCCGACCAACCCCCCCACCGAGAGCCCTTCCATCCGTTGTTGGATGAAGAGGACGAAGACACTGAGCCCTGCCGGGCCTCTCCAGACTCCTCACAAGCCCCCCCTCCGGCACCACCGCCCGAAGAAAGCGGTCTGACGTGGCGTCGACCATACCAGCTCTTTGCGTACTTCAGCCAAGGCTGAGGGTGCCGGTGCTGATATCCGGAAGATGCGGCATCGCCACCGTGACCGTGGCCCCAATGCTGAGAGCCTCTCCCGCCGCCCTGCCACCCCCCCGAACCCCCTGACCATTCACTTGATGAGTGCATGACAGACGGCACGTTCGCGTTCTGCATGGGGTTGCTTCCACTTCCAATAGCAGCCTGCTGAGGCGGGACAGAGCCCGTGAGCACACACAGTGCCACTGACAGACCAGCGTTTTCACTTCGCAACAGCCGGACTCGCTCCGTCAGGGTCTGCATGCAAGCAGGAACAATGATGGATGTGTAGCAGAAAAAGGAGAAAAAGTGAAGCAACTTTCATCAAATGAGAGGCTCCGACAGGTCTTCAGGAGGGAAAGGACAAGGATGACAAAAAATAGAGAGAGAGTACACACATATAAGAGCGTCACCGACAGAAGAGCAAAAAAGCAGAGTGATGCAGAGAGGGCTGCCTGAATTACGGAGGAAGAACCAGAAGGACCCGCTTCGGAGAAAGGCAAAATAAACAGAAAAAACGCGTCTAGGCAATTAAGTCAACGGGGGAACAAAATGACGTACTGACCGCCTGAACGTGTTTGAGCATTGCGACTTCATGCTGGAGAGAAAGGGGGCTCTTCAGCTCGCTACTGCACAGAGTTGGCCGATCAATGGCAAGAGGAACGGGGGGGACTGCTGACACATCCTCTTCCCCTTCCTTCCCTCCTTCTCCCTCTCCTTCTGCCTCGTTCTCTTCCTCTTCCTGTGGTGGCATCCCTGTCCCCCTCTCTTTCTCTTTTTCCTTCAAATGATCCCCCCAGTCCACCGCATCATACTGAACACATGAAGCAAAAGGGACTCCCACCCTGCCGCACCCAGCCGCTGACGAGACCAGTAGCTCAGTGACCTCCATCTCTCCTTTTTCGGCAGGATCCTCTGTTTCCTCCTCTCCCGCAAGTGGGCATTTTGGCTCTTTTGCCATCAGCGAGTCCTTTCTTTCGTTTTTCTCGCTGACGTTCTCTAAAAGTGAAATTTGTGTCTGGCACGTCTCCCCCGACTGCTTTTCCTTTTCCTTGTCCGCAACCTCAGATGAGGACACAGACGGGCGGGGTGGGAGAAACAATGGGTCGACAGGCGCAGGCGTCGCGTTCTTCGCTTCAACCGAGGGTTCACAGAGAACGCGGAGAAGCTCAACGAAGGACCCCCCTTTCCCTCCTGTCTCTCCACTTCCTTTCTCTGGGGTCTCGGGTGAAGGAGACGAATCTGAAGCTGCCCCCCCTACACCAACCCCCTCCAGAGCGTCCGGAGGAGACGACACCGCCCCCCTCTGTTCCTTCTTCTTTACCCCCTCAGGAGGTTCAGGGTGAAGCAACGGGGAGAGCATCAACGCCGCTCGCCTCATCTCTTCCAACAACACCCGCGTGTTCACGGCATCCAGGGTCTCCGCGACATTCCTGCACACACGCACACGTACACACACACACACACACACACACACACAGAGAGAGAGAGAGAGAGAGGGAGAGAGAGAGAGAGAGAAGGATGGCATTGTCAAAGACGAAGAGAGACAAAGAGAGAGAGAGCCATCTACGTGACCCCCTGTTTTCGGCCTCACAGACACATTTCCTGCAGTTTTCTCATACAAAGTGTCGTGAGCCCAACTTGTCTGTCCCCCCCCCCTAGCCCCCTGTTAATTCTGGATGCGTAAAAGTGGACATTCGCACAAAACAAAGAGGACAGACAACAGGCGAAAGAACCAGCCAATCAATCCACCGCCAAAAGCAGTCCTTGTAAGCCTCTCACAGCCCTCCACCGACCGACCGACCGACCTGTCGATAAAGGGGTCTCGAACGAACATGCCCCCCATACCACCAAGTCCGATTCCTCCAGAAGCACTGCACGAAGAACTAGAGCAGGAGGAGGAAGACGACGTCACAGCCGAGCAAGAAGAAGACGACGAAGAAGAGGCCGACGAAGAATCCACCGCCTCCGCAGGATTCCCCGAAGGGGTAGAAGGGTCACCCCCCCCACCCACAGAGACAGCCGAGGACGAAAATGGATCCTCTAAAGTCAAAGAACAAGAAGAAGACGGCGGAACACCAGCAGTAGTGTCACCACCATCTCCACCAGCAGAAAGCGATCCTTCTATGTCCTGTGACAGCGACACATCTGCCCCTTTCTGCTGAGCTGCCAGCGGCACCACTGACGATGCGTCGCGTTGCTGCTCAGCTGCCTCCCTCTCCCTCTCCTTCTTGTTCTGTTCAAACGGACTTGCACGACAGCAGACGGCTGCTGCTTGATCCAACGAGACGGACCTGTTCTTGCGGATGCACACCGCTGTCTTTCCAAAGTCAAATCTGAAGTGGTCAAACAGCCAGCAGGCAGATGGACAAAAAGAGGAGTAATAAAGCTGTGGCAGACAGAACAGAACTAAGTGCGCGCATAGAGTTGTGAATGCAATCAGGAAGAGTACAGCGAAGGAACCACACGAAAAAAACTGAAAGACAAAAAAGACAGCTGGACAGAAACAAGAAAGAAACGTCAGCAAGCAGCCGGAAAACCGAACAAGACACCGATTAGAACAAACCGCAGTATCGAGTCGGACTTTGGCTGCACGACGGCCAGAAGCAATACAAACACGCTGCTTTAACGCAAACTCGGCTTGCTGACCGTGAATAGAACTCGAAGAACCCAGCCACCAATGCTGCAGGATTGTTCGGCAGGTCGCCCAGATTCTCCACGGCTGAGAGCATCTCCTCCCAGCTACTTAGTCCGTGCTTTTTGATCAGAAAGTGAAGCACCAGCAGCACTGCGCAGTAAGCAGACATACCCTTCCGACACGAGGGCGGAACTCGCCGAGATGCCCAGTACTTGACAAACGTGCACAAAGTGCGCACACGCTTGTCCATGTTGCAATATCTGGCGATCATCTCACTGTTCGCAACTGCCCCCAGATTGCGGACCGTAACCTCTGCCTGTAAGTTAGAGACTAGATCAGTCACAATCACCACAGGCACCCGGCGAGACGCCCGGTGAATCGCATGGAAGAGCTCAGGCGCCTCGTCAAGAAAGCCTGTGAGGGTGCGGAGTGCGATGTCTCGAGGGAGGGAGGTCTCCCAGCTGATGTCGATGTCACTGTTTCGAAGACGAAGTCCAGTGGCAACAGATCCGTGGAGTCGCATTCTGCTTTTGGGGTCTGCTCTGAGCAGTGCAGCCTGCACATGGCCAAGGAATTCTATTTCAAGCACGTTCAGACGGGGACTGCCGCTGCTGCTGCTGCTGGGCTGTTCTTCCCTCTCTCCAGGAAAGCGGACATCCTGGTCGAGAAAGAGCTCCAATTCTGGTGAAGACAGGACAGCCATTTTCTGTTCTTAGATTGAGGATGACTTGTACGTCGTGCAACCTGTGTGTACCAACAGGTGCGCCGAAAAACGGAGCTTCCTTTTGGATAGGCTTGCAGCCCTCACTTTCTTGCCAAGACTGTCTATCAGCTGCACGCCTTCATCTCCCTTTCACCCACTTTCAGGTCACGATAGAGGATGAATTTAGCTGTCTCTGTGTAGAGTCAATTTTCTGAGCATACACGGGCCAAAGCCTGACATTCAGTTTAATTTCCCCTCACTTCCAATTTGAAAAGCGACGTCCGACTTGAAGTGCAGAACCGAGTCGAAGGGTGGAAGACTGTGAGTGGTGCTGCTAGCTGGGAAGAGAGTGTTGGTGCATGAAGTCTGTCTTCTGTACGGGTCGGTGCTCTGACTGAGACTCACTGCTTGTATACACGAAGGCGGCGCCCACGTGGCTGCCCGGCCCTCGCCCGATCGTGGGTAGTAATGATTGATTGATTTTTGGTGTATTTTTGCAATTTTTTTGTACTGAATTCAAGTGAACAGCACAATAAATTCGAGTTTTTTGGTTTTTCTCGCGTGCGCGCTGGCCGGGGATCGGGGGCTGGGTACGTTGAGCCGCGCGCCGCCCCATGCTGCTCGGTGTCCCAAACCGTCATCCAAGTCTTTTCTGATCGCTGCCATCGCTGTCTCTAAGCAGAATCAATTGACAGTGTGGATCGAGTGTCCGGTTCGTTCGAAGTCATTAATGCTGACTCATCTCTGCATTGAAGGACATCGGAGTGTCATTCGTTGATCGGCCGATCGAAGTGCAAACGAAGGAAGGCAGATCGATAGTGAAGAGTTTGTGCATTTGCCCCAAGTCTTTTGGAAGTGGACACCGCTTGTGTGCATCAGTAATCAAAATGAAGGGCGTTGTTTTGCGGTGGAGCGCGTTTCTTGCCTTTCTGTTCGCATTTGTATCTCTGCATTCGTCGTGTGCTCTGGAATTTGAGGACGATGATGCCGCCCTGGGCGTAGGAAGAGACATGACCCCAGAGCAGATTGAAGAGTTCAAGACAGACTTCATCAACTTTGACTACAACAAGGATGGTAAGTCAGTCTCTTTTGGACGCAGGCAGAAGAATGGATGCACTTCTGTTCCCTTTGCTCATTTAAACATCGTCATTGGCTTTTATGTTTCTTGATCTGGTGTAGGTCAATGACTGAGTGCTTCCAAACACGTGTTTGCTTGCAGGATTTGTGGATGCACAGGAGGTGAGGCAGGGGTTCCAACACGAACTCTCTGATGAGGATCTGTACGAGTTCTTTCTCGATGCAGACGTCGATTTGTCAGGCACAGGTGCGTCAGGGTGGGTGGCAATTTGGTTGATGCTGCGTGCAGAAAAGCCCCAGTGATCGGGTTGGAGGGATGTTTGCAAGAGACAGGCACGCGACTTGTGTATCCTTTCGGGTGAAATAAGCATGGGACGTGTGTTTGCCATTCACACGGGGGGCGGGTGAGAACCGACACGGTTCGCACGTATGGTTTCTCAGGGACGCTATCCTGAAGTTCTCCTTGCCTGTGTGTGATTGTGTGAGTGCATACGTGCGTGTGTGACATTACGTGGGTGGGTGGCAGAATACTGGTTGGTCAGTAGGTGGTTCTATTTCTCCGCTGTTGGTTGACTGTTGGAAGTGGATGGATGGATGGACTGAATGAGGGCCTGATTGAATGAGTGAGCGACAATGAATGAATGAGCGTTTGTGGATTGATTGATTGATTGACTGATTGATTGATTGATTGATTGATTGGTTGATTGATTGATTGATTGATGATGATAGTTGATTGACTGATTGATTGATTGATTGATTGATTGATTGACTGACTGACTGATTGATTGATTGATTGATTGGTTGATTTATTTATTTATTTATTTATTTATTTTTTGATTGGTTGACTGGAAGAGCGGGTTGCTGATTGATTGACTAAATGAATGTATGCATGAATGAGTGAATGAATTTGTGCATGCATGAATGAAAAAACAGGCGAATGGGTGAATGAACGAAGGAATGAAAGAACCATTTCTTGATTGTTTGATTCACTTAGTCATTCAATGATCTGAAGTTTGTCTGTACGAGTGACTGGTTCATTGATTGACTGATTTGATTGACTGCTTGATTGGGTGGGGCTCTGGACAGTCCATTTCTTTCCGTCTCTATCAAACAAGCAAATCTCCTTGCGCTTCATGGTCCTCACTGATTCATTTCCATCTGGATGGTTGAGTGTCTGATGGATTCGCAAATTGACTGACCGACTGGTTGATTGATTGGTTGATTGCATGACTGACTGCAGTTTCAATGGAGGAGTACCTCGACCATGCGATCAAGACGAGCGTGTGAGCGGAGGTGAAGGGACACGTCACCGGGCTAAAGCACAGAAAAAAGCAATTCGGAGAGCGAAAAAATTAAACCGCTTTGAAAACTTGAGACGCATCTAAAAAGAAACGCTGCTTCACACGCACAAAACCACATGCGACATACAAAAAAGTAAAAGTCAATCTGAAAAAAAATGTTAAAATGGTTTTAAGTTATAAACTTTAAAACATTTTTGACTTGATAACTTTAGAACTGAGAAGTTTTACCTTAAATTAACGATGACCTTTTTCATTTTCTTTAATTTTCTTTCACTTTTCAAAACTTCGAAAAATCTATGTACCCACAAAGTTAACATAAACTTTAAAATAAATTCCAAAAGTTTTATATTTCATAATCAATCGTTTGAAATCAAACTTTAAACTTTATTTCACCTTAAAACTTTACAGATCACACCTAGTACTCATATTCTAACATGATCGATCTGATGTGATTCTGATGGATTATGATATGCTGCTGTCATTGCTGCATATGCACAATTAATTATATGGAATAATACGTAACAGTACGTTTCAATTAAATTTGAAACTACTATAGAAACTGCGACTATCATTAACTAGTGACAGTGTACTAGTAACGTTGATATCCCTATAAGTTTATTTTAGAATACATACTAGGCAACGCACAGTGGCCGCATGGTAAAAAAAAGAAAAAAAAAATCTGGAGAAGCCTAATCTTTTTTTTTTTCTATTATTTTATTGGAAGTGCCAAACATATAACAAAAACACATCTAACTAAAAAACCTACCTTTGCTAAGTTTGCTTGGACCTTTGACCACCAGACTAAAAAAAAAAAAAAGAAAAAAAAAAATCTTGACATGTCTATTCTTTTTTTTTTTTTTACCACTGTGCGTCGCCTAGAATACATATAACTAGGCATATATATAAACTAAGGGGCGGCCAAAAAATTTTAGGAGCCGCGTCTAGCTCAGTATGCACACGACATTAGTACTAGCCTTAGTAACTTTAAATTGAAAGGCGTGCATACACAGATCAGCTCATTGATTGACCAAGCTATAGATCAATTCTCACTTCAATCTAGACTTCAATCAAACATATGTAAACATGAACTGAATTCAACAATCTAAACCTTTTTGATCCCATTTAGACGCTCCTGCCTGCCTGTCTGCCTCAATAGATTCTTTCGACAGTCACGCATGCAGTCCGTCGATCGATCGGACAATTTGTCCTTCCCTTTTCAGATCGGCTCTTTTTCTTCTTCTACTTCTTCAGAGAGAGAGAGAGAGAGAGAGAGAGCCTGTCTCCCTGCCTGCCGGCACGATTCAAACAAACTGATCGAGGAGTCGTCGAAGACATGATCCATGCAGAGGATATGAATCAATCAGAGGCACCATGCATGCATCAGCTGTCACCCACAAACCACCGTCTTCCTCTCTCTCTCTCACACTCGATCGCTCTCCCGGCGTGAGATAGATTCCGGACTGTTTATTGGAGCGCTCAGACAGAATTCCAGCATGAACACAACATTTCAGGCAGGCAGACAGACAGGAATCAAAGTCTTCTGAGAGTGAAAGACGACTGTCTGTTTCCGGCGTCTCCGGACGTCTCCAAATTCATTCGATGTCTTTCTGTGTCTCTCAGTCGCTCACTTTATCCATCGCCCTACTTACAAACACAGAGCGAAAATTCCACAGACTCTCTCTCTCTCTCTCTCTCTCTTCATCTTTTCTCTTTCTGCAGAGACGAGAGACGCACGCGCACGACATTTCACTGATCGTTTGCTGGAAAGACCAACAGACCCGAAGAAAAGGACGTGAGCCTACAGGGGGCGCTGGATGAACTGCTGGAAAAAAGAAAGAAATGAAGAGCTAGCGGAAGGGAGAGAAAGATTACGAGGTCCACGAAAAGCCGCAACACCATCCTTTAAATCTGGAGGGCAGTGGCCGATCATGCAGTGGGAAAGCATGCGATGGCGAGGAATGGAAGACACAGAGAGAGAGGGCACGTTCATGCAACACACCCATACACGCACACAGACAGACACGGAAGAGAGAGGAGGAAAGAGAAGGACCTGCAGGGAGCCCTCGGTGGGACAGACGGACTTCATTTTGTCAAGTACGTGCACGCATTTCAGCCATGAATTGAGAAAGAGGCATGAGAAAATGGAGGAAAACAACCATTGATGATCAAACACGACCGACTGACGGACAGCAAAAAAAGGACCTACCGGGAACTGAAAGCGCACTCTCATGGGGTGTCTTCCGCCTTCTTTATTTAAGTAAAAAATGACGGAACGAGGACAGGGGAGGCAATTGATTGATAATTTCTGTTCCTTCTTCTTTCATTTACATCTTCTCAAACCTCCCTTTCCCTATCTCCCTCTCCCTGTCCATCCTCGTCTCTGGGTTCTTGTTCTTCTTCCTTCTCCTTCTGTTGTTTTGTCTGCTCTTTCTGTCGACGAGCAGACCCCCGAGAAACGAGACGGGACAGCAGCTCCGCACCCTCTTCAGTTGCTGCCAAGTCCACCACCCAATCTGCAAACCCTTTTTGGACCTCCCCTACTCCTACTCCTACTCCCAATCCCGAACCACCAGGCCAACCTCCCTCCACTTCCATACCTCCACTCTCCCCCCCTCCCTTCCTGCCCCCTCCAACATGTGACGAAGAGGAAGAAGACGACGGGGCAGAAGCCGCTGCTCCCCCTATTTCGTCCCCTGCCTTTCCCTGTTGTGCAGGCTTAGGTGGGCGTGTTCCACCAGACGGCCTGTCTGCGCTGCCACCCCCAACGACCCCAAGATCCCCCCTCCCCACACCCGCAGTGCCCCCACTCACAGGGGCAGCTGCGGGAGAAGCAGAGGAGGAGGCAGAGGCAGAGGCAGGGGGCTGAAGCATCACCCTGCCCTCAACCCACCGAGCAAGGGCCCGTCGGTCATCCGTCTCCCCCCCTTCTCCCTGACGATGCCCCCCCTCTCCACCGCCGCAAATCTGACCCTGACCCTGCCGCTCCTGTGGCTGGAGGAAAGAAAAGCTTGAAGGGTTCGCACTGAGCTCACTCTGTTGCTGTTGCAGAGAGGGAAAAGAGGCGGACGCTCCCTCATTCCCCTCTGCCATCCCTGGTGGGAGTGGCGGTTCGGGTTTGGGTGAGGAGGTCGGGGAGGCGTCTCCGCACGGCGGTACAGCAGGATTCGGAGGATCCCAACCAGGGGCACCAATGGAAAAAGAAGAGGAGGAAGGATGGGCAGGGAACTGCATTGAAGCTGTACCACTAACATGAGAAGGGTGGGGCGGAGCAGCAGGGCGAGTCAAGCCCCCCTGGGCTCGTGTCTGTGGTGAAAGGCCGAGGGAAAGAGACAACGGCACTGGGGGTTGAGGTGGTCGGGAAGGGTGCACTGTCTCTTCCCCTTCCTCCTCTTCATCACCCCACTCATCCGGCCGTCTCCTCTTCACCCCCCCCGAGGCTCTCCAATCTTGAGCCTCACCATCATCCTGCATTTGCACATCCCCTCCTGCATCGAACCTCTCTTTTCCCCCGTTATGTCGTTCAACACCCCCTCCTACCACCCAACTACCTTCCCGAGTGGGAGGACCCGTGCGAGGGCTGGCCCCTCCGTCGTCCCCCCCCCGAGGCACAGACGGAGGACGGTGGAGTGTCAGATGATCTCTCACAGACACAGAAGGAACAGACGATCGGAGACTACTACCTGACGCCGCTTGCCTTATAGGTACGCCCCCTCCTGTCTGCATCCTGGAGCGTCCCCAACCGGATCCGTGATGGAGCGGGGGCCGATGCGACTCCAAGCGAGGGGCCAGCGACCCCATGATCAGGGGACCGCGCCCGCCGCCACCTCCATGGACTGACGAAGAATCGGCAGACGACGCCGCAGGAGCGCCCCCCTTCTTTCCCTCCCGTTGCCCACTACCTATGCCAAGAACCCCCCCCTTCCCGCCGCCTTCCTCCCCTTCGACTTCGAAATGAGAACCTCCAAACAGCCCCCCGTCCCCCTCGCCAGGGCGGCTTTTATACTTCTGAATGCAAACGAATATCAAACAGTCGACCAAGTGCTTGAAGATTTTTACCGGGACCTGCAAGATCAAATTCAGGTGACGCGTATGAGTAAGCCCCCTCCCACATTGACTGACACACACATGCTCCAGCAAGCAAAATAGCGAGCCTTCCAGAATACTCCGTGAGAAACGTCTCCTCCCCTCCCGCTCTCTCTGTCGCTCACAACCGACACTCGATGATAAGTTTTGAGATTTCAAGACGCAGATCTTTTCCTCATTCCTCTACTGCCTCTTTTTTTTCTTCGCTTCGCTTTTGAGCGAACATACCGCCCGACAGGCTGGCACGGCGTGAGAACGAACACACACACAGAGTGCAGAGCGTGTACAGAACTTGCGTTCCTTCGTTCGTTTGTACCTCGTCTGGGTGTTCGAACACCTGCATGAAACTATCCGTAAAAAACTATCTGTATAAAACTAAATGCACGTACCTTATCTGGGTGTTCGAACACCTGAGCAAGCTTTGCCCTGTGATCCTGATCCACCCTCGGGTCCCCCTGAAGCTCTTTGGCCATGGTTATGTACCTCTTGGCCTCCGTCATTCTGCATCCATCCATCCATCCATCCATCGATGTTTTGTGCATGCGCATAGATAGAGGGACACTCATCCATTCAAAGTAGCCTCTTCGGTTTGCCTTTCCACCTCCGTCGTTCTCTCTCACGCGGGAATGATGGAGAGGGAGAGAGAGGGCACGCAGGTGATCAACAGAAAGAGGGGGGGGAACAGTCAAAGGACCGACAGACAGAGACACACAGAAAGGAAAGGAAGAGGGGATGTGCTGACCTGACAATGTGCCAGTCCAGCAATTTACAAATGTCCCGGACTTTCAGTCCCTTTTCCCCTCTCTTTTCTTCTTCCGCCCTCACTCTCTCTATCTGCTCCAATTTGGAAATCCAGTCAGCAACCCTCAACCCACCCCCCTTAGATCCCCCCCCACCATCTCCTTCAGCATCCTCTTCCTCCCCCATCTGTCCCAGACACATACCCCCTCCTGTCTCTCCATCTTGACCTGCACCTCTCAGAGCCGCATGATGCCCCAACATCTGTCTGTTCGTGCCGCCGTGCATGCCTGGAAGCCCAAGGGATGAGGACAACACACCACTTCCCCCAAAACTTCCACTCCCGCTTCCACCTGCCCCGCCCCCCTGGGTCCCCGGAAAGCTCCCTCCTCCCGAGGGAAGCGACTGAGACCCTTCCCGATCTTCACCACTCAAACGGACACCCCCACCAGCAGAGGCAGCCGCAGGGGGGAAGGCAGGAGGGTGTCTACCCTGCAGACCTTGAGCTTGGAGAGCGGCTTGAATTGTTAAGGGGGACGCGCGGGTCCCTGACTGCCGTGAACTAGTACTGATACTAGGCAACGGCATCAAAGCCCCACTGCCACTCCCCCCCAGCGAACCATCTCCCTCTTCCCCTTTACAAACAAAAGTTTCAGAAGAGACTGGTGCTGGCGGACTCACTCCTGGCTCTTGCTTAATGGTGATCCTGCGTGAAATCGATTGCGGTAAAAGAGGGGCCTCCTCCGCCGGCCTCCTACCTTGTGTCTCCTCCCCTCTCACCCCCCCAGTCACAGCATTCGTCTCTCCAGCCCGTGCGTGCTGTCGAGAGAAGGAGGCAGAAGACCCCCCCTGCCGCCTGGCCTCCACGTGCGCGTGACCCTGTCCGGGTTTCACAACGGCAGCCGGAGGGGCAGGCTGCGGGGGCGCTTCTGGGCGCGCCGCCCCCTTCTCTCCCAAGGAGGGGGAGGCCCAGAAGGGGGGGGTTCGAACCTGCAATCAAGCAGATTGCAGACATTTGGCACACAAGACAGGCAGGCGTCAATGAATCCAATCTCAAAGACAGAGAAAAAAGGTAGAAACAAGGATAGGCGTCAGTGGCCAGGAAAACAGAGAGAGGCAAGAGGCACGCGCAGGACTCCGATGAGCCTGGAGAAAAGAGGATGGGCGGGGGCGGTGCCGTGTTGTGGGAAGGACAGCAGAAAAGAGCACACAAAATCCATGCGGTATAAAAAAAACATAAGTATCATTCGCTCACAGAAACCCATCAAATACACGTACAATCAGCTGAGGGTGGAAGACAAAAGGAGAATATTGCTACCAGCTTGTCCATCCATTCTGTTCCCTTTCGACGTACCTCGTAGAGGAAGAGCCTCAGCCGTGCAGGACACGCCTTCGAGACGGTCAGAGGAATCCAAGTAGTTCGAAGCCGAGGGCATGTCTCCATGGGCAGGTGCCCCACACAGAAGAAACAGTCCCTCCCTGCGGGGGTCCTCTCTGTGTACACATCGAAAACTCCTGCAAGTTGGCGCACACACAGAGATTTGAGGTGATGAACGGATGCGCTTGTGGAATATAAAGCGTTCTACTGGCAAAACAGCCTTTGAACAGTGGATGTCTGAACCAGCTCATGGTTCTCATGATTCCAGGGGGTCAGTAGAAAGATAAAGAGACGCAGAGAGCTGTGATGAAGGTTTGGGTGTGCATAAAAGCCAGCAAGGGAGCAAGGCAACTGGCCATTGCAACGGCTGCAGAGACGGCAGGCGGTCAACAGAAAGGGGGGAAATTGCGGGAGATGAGGAGATGCAAACGGAAAGCAGCGAAAGCCGACCTTCCCTACAGATAGGGAAGTGTTCCTGAACTGTGAGGAGACAGTCGTGTGCGTAGGCAGCGACGGAGAGGATGTCCCGGTGTTTGACTCTCACATGGGGACAAATTGAGGCGGAGAAAACGGACGTCTCTGACTTCGAGTCGCAGAGAAGGATCAGTTCGAATATCACTTTCATTTTTCGCTTTCTTTCAGTTCACAAACACACACAAGAGCAGAGTGTGGGCTCTCCCACCTGCCCACATCTCTGGTTAAATGGTGAAAGGCCAAACAGGCAAACGAGTTGGATTAAATGCACCTTGCACGAAAAAGGTCACAGTCCTTCGCAAGTTAATTCGTTCTTTGAACCGATCGATTGATCGATCTGCTCACCACAATGGCGCCACTGAAACTTCTCACAGCGGGAAGCGAATTGGATCACCGACCCCCTCAGTGTCACTTCATGTCAACCATATGTATGTGGATCAACCTCCTGAACTAGATCGAGCTCGAAGGTGTAGTCTGATGATTCAAAATGCTTGCCGGAGCACAGTCTGCATGTCTGCTATCTGTCTGTTTTGTCCGGTCGACGGGCGCCGGCTTTAATTATGGAAAGTGCCCCCCCAAATGACTTTCCGGGACGAGCGTGCGCACGCGTGCAACAGTCAAACAATGTCAAACAACGGATCACTCACATGCATGCATGCAGCCGTCAAATCCTGCTCAGTGCCAAATTGCATGGTCGCGATCCTCGGAACAGTGAGTCAGTGACTGGAACAGTTTACAAAAGTTTCCATCTACGTGACGAATTGGATCCCCGGAAGCCGCCTGAAAGAGAGAACCGCGTTTTTGAAGCTTGGAGTTCACCTGAAAGCTCAAAGGACAACGGTTTTTCTTTCCTCAGGAAGCACGCGTCAAAGTGACTGACCTTCCTACACTAGACACGCAGCTTCACAGAATGATGCACCACTTCTTCCAGCCTGCTGTGGCGCACATGATGGCCAACACCCGAGGGCACCATCTTTATCCCATGGGTCGGTTCTGCCTTGTCGATTTGCGTTTCTTTAAGAACGAATCCTGCGTGGCTAGAATTCAGCAACATGCAGTTCGTGAAACAGTCGCAGAGCAACTTCGTCTCTCCCTTCACCTGCTTCCGCCTCGTCTTCTCCTTGAAAGACAACGTGAGCGCGTACCTGACACTTTCTATTCTCCTTCAAACTGAATGCTTATATGCAGCGCGGGTTCCTATGATGGTCCACCCGCACCCACAACAGCACCATGTTCTTCATCAGCACTTTCTGCAACAGACCGCGCAACAGCAACAGGTAGTGCAACAGACCACCAGAGCCCCACACCTGTCCCCAGGGAACGAGCCTGACATCATATTCGAAGAAAAGTATGCGCTTGCCTCAGTTTTGGACGTGTACCGCGATCGCACAAGCTCCCTCACAAAGACTGAACGTCAGACTTCCGAAAAGGTCAGTAGAACACTCTCACTCAGATGGAAGGCCCTTTGGCTTGTGTCTTGGTGTTCAGTGGCCAATCAGTCATGCACCTATTTCGAATTTTGGGATGTTTGGTCGTATGCTACTCTGTCGGCCAGCTGGCCATCCATCCATACATCCAGCCAGCCAGTCGGGCAGCATCATTCCTGTCCTTCCTCGCCCGTGCATGCTCTGAAGTTCTCTTTCTGGAGTTTGAATGCTCAATTATTTTTCTTCACTGTTTTTATTGGGATGGTCATATCGCACACTGTCGAGACACGTTGAATCAACGAACATGGGCCGATGTGTATGCCACCAACACAGATTGATTGACGTTCCTTCTGGGATTTAATTTTCTCCATCAAAATAAACGTCGATGGACTCAACTTCTTCTTTCTGTTTTTTTGCCTCCTGAGATGCAGGCCACCCCCAAGCATCCCGCTCCTGTTCCCGCTGGGAGAGCAAAGCCTTGCGTGCAGTGCAGAGGCCAGATTCAAGTCCCCCGGTGAGTCGTGCAGAGACGCCGTAGAACTCTCTCTCTCTACTCTGCCCTCCGCCTCAGACTGCGGCCATCCCCCACATTGAATTGCGTTTGCACCCGGTTCAAATGTTCCCTTTATTCTCTCTAACTTCAGCGCAACAGAATTATCAAAGCGTGGCCCGACCTAGTCCAACGATCCCGTGTATTCACTTGCTTCCATTCGTTTGCCTCTGTCTCTGTGCAGGCGCCCTCATGTCCCTGAAGCAAAGCCCCGCCCCATCTACGCGGCATACCCCTCTTTTGCAAATGCCTCCACGGCTGCAGGGGCCTCTGGTACAGGAGGATATTCAGGAACTCAGTGGTAGAGACAGACAGACAGAGAGGTGTGTGTAGAGAGTGAACGATCGTGGCTGCGTCGTTCCGTCAGCTCTTTAATTCCGATTTTGTCTTCGAAGGGAGGTTCCCGATTGACTTTCCTTCCTCAAAGCTTCTCGAGAGTCTGCAGGGCTTTTGAAGCTTCGTTGGAATCAAAACATCATCAATTTGAAGGGCATGCGTCTGTCTTCGTCGCTGCACAGCAAAAAAAATCCATCTTGCGTCTCCGTCTTTGCATGCCCTCCCCTACAAGATAATGCAATCATGCACCATCCCGCCACCCTCGGTCACCTGGGGACCTCAAGGATTTATCTGTCCGACATTCCGTTCACTTAAAAAGGGAAAAGCATTCGTGGTCCCCCTCTTTTTTGTTCGGTTGGTTGGATTTCGTCTGCCTGATGTGCAACCGATGAAAGTAAGTCTGTTTGTTTGTTCGTTCGATTCCCTCTGCTGAGCGCTGAGAAGTTCCTCAGCGAATCGAATCCTTGTTGATCTGCGAGAGCTTGTTGGCTTGTTCGCGTGGTTTGAAAGTGAATGGATCAGGGGCGGGAAGCTTCTTGTGGACAAACAGGAGGGCAGAGAAGAGAGAGCCAAATGGGGGGGGATAGAAGTCCGCCGGCCATCTTCTCCTCAAATTTTACACTGCACAAGGGTTTTGTGGGTTTGTTAGAACACAGCAGAAGAGGATCAAACGGTCAAAATAGAAAGGGGATGTGGGGTTTATTGTCTCTCATATGTTGGCGTTGTAAAGCCTGAGATACGGGGCTCTCCTTCTACTGGCGCTCTCTGAGTCAATGACGAAAGCATGCTCTGATATTTCAAATTTTACATTTAACTGTTTGTTTGACTTCTCGCTTTTAAGGGATCAGGTCTGGTGCTCGTGCCTGCTCTTGCTCGACTGTCTGGAGGTTTTGGCTCATTTTTTTCGATCCAGACAGGAAGAGGGAGGTTGACACACATTGCTCCTTTATTGCCAGAAATTCAGTCGGGTGACCACCTGGGCTGCCTCTTACCGTCAGTCGGTAGATGGGAAAGCTACTCGGGGGTGCATTGGATAAAAACCCATGCCTCTCCAGTCTGTTGATGAGCTCCCTCCCTCCAGTCGCTGTTTGGACCATTGAGAAGTTCTGCAGCGGCAAGGGTGTGCGTCAGCATGTGGCATGCCTGTGAAAACTCATGCAGAGTCACCTGCCTGTCTGGGCATGAGAAGTCCAGACCCAGAGAAAGCGTGCAATGAATCGGGAGGCATCATGAGAATTTTAGAGGGAAAAGCCATCGAAAGTGTGGCCTGGGTGGTCATGCTTGAAGAAGAGGGGGAAAGGGGGGAAGAGTAAAGGGAAGAAATGGGGATGGAAAAACGACGAATGAAACGAACTCTGCTTCCGATTTTCTCTTTGCCGTTGGGGAAAGTTTTGGTCCATCTCCGTTTGCCCTGGTGGCGTCGAATTGAAAACGGAACGGGGAGACGTGAAGCCTTGCCTCACTCCTCTTCGATTATTTTACAGAGGTGTAGCTTGAGACGGTTTTTGCCTTCGTCATCGCGTTCTTTCTGTGAATTTGTCTCTCAACGCCGAGACGGCCGAGAGTCTTACACTAAGCCGTTTGACTTGTTTCGCTGTTTGCTCTTGTGTTTTGATCTCCCTCTGATCTCTTATTAATATTTGATTCTCGTCTGGAGTTTTTGGACTGAATCCTTCCAGTCACTGCCAGTCTAATGCAAGTTCGGTTCCATTCAGCCAGAAATCCAACCAGATGAGCGACAGAAGAGGAAAAGCATTCGTGGTCCCCTCTTCACGTCTGTCGGTTAATGTGTCTGTTGATGTGTGCGTGACGGTCCTGCATTCGATGCGCGCTTCTGCTGTTTGTATGATTGAGTGATTGTTGGATCCGCTCCTTGGAGGGCAGGGGCCGTGGTTCGATTTTACAAGCCCCGGGATTGCGATAGGGAGGAGGGAAGGGAGATCGCGAGAAAAGATGTGCTCTGAGTCTCCAAACTCAAGAGGAAGTTGTTCACAATCTGTCAGACGGGCTTTGTGCTCTCTTCGTCTGTGTCTTGTTGCTGTGAGCCCTCTTCTCACACTGACACTGACTCTGTCATGTGAAAACAAATTAAGGAGAACATGCAGATTTCGCAACGCCTCCCCTCTTCAAAGTTGACGGACCGAAAGTAGAATGACCACATATGTGTGCATGGCCTGTCGGATCCTTTGTTTCCCTTCAATTCCCTTTCTCACCTTCCCTGGCTTAACCTTGCCTTTTCTTTCCTTGCTTTCTTCTCCATTGCACAGTATGTGTCCTTGCATGGCCTGTGGTGCCCGTCCGCTCTTCCACCTTCCCATCGATGCCTCCCCGACCGATTCACACGTATGAGAGAAAGGAAACCCCCCTGCAGGCTCTCGTGACAACAGCACCAGGGCGGTGACATGCAAGGCTGGTTCACCGCCTGAGGGACTTCCTGCCTATCTAGCTGTCTGGTTCAACGTCTGAATGTCGGTAAACCAAGGATCAACATGCAGCCTGCCTGCGCCCGCTCATGAATGAGTGCATGGTGCCAGCGGAGGGAAAGGAAAGCCTCACCAGACGACGAAAGAAAGGAGGCCTCATCAAACGAGCAGTTGCGAGAGAAGAGTCTCAGTCGATCGACCCAGGCACTTCCCTCCCTTGCACTGACCGACGATTTCCTTCCAGCTTCTGTTTGCTTGTGTCTGTTCCCTTGTGGGGACGCCGGCTGTGTGTCGGAGACGCTTGCTTGGTTGGCAATGCTCGATTGTGCCTCAGAAGAAGAGACTGCTGGTTGTGGGAGTGCCGAGACAACATCTGATCACGAAGAGGGACCAGCTGGAAAGGTGTTGTGGTAACAATTGACTGCCATTATTTGAGACGACACTTACTCATGCAAAAAAAAAAACAATTTTAAGATAACTGGCGGACCTGCCGACTGTCAGGGGACGAGGGCAGAGGAGGCACATGTAAAACCATGGAGCAGTTTGTATAGTTGAAGAATGACTGAGTGTTTCAGACTGAGTCAGACTGAGAGTTGCAGTCAGTACTAACTTTTGAATTAAATAATTTGAATTTTGAATTGTAGTTAAATTATATAATTTATAGTCTAAGTGGTTCCATAAATGCATATAGTTTCAATCTCTAGTCAGTTTTGATTCAACTTTTGAATTCAATTCTAGGTCTTATAGGCCTAGTCGCCCTCCTCTGCAAGGGCCTGTATAACCGCCAGCCCTCCTGGAGATGCTACTAAGCGACATTCCACTTTTTTTCCACTAGTTTTTCCTCTGTTCCAACCTCCTGTTTCTTAGACTTCTAGTCACATGCGCTTCCGAAGTTCCGATATATGTGGTTGCTGCTCTTATTGATTGTCTCCATCTAGAGTTTTGCCATCGCTGCATTATGTTGCTTATCGCTGCGTTATGTTGCTTACAAGGAAACCCCTTCTGAAAGCTTGATCCGAAGGGGAAAGGGGGCAGAAAGCACCAATAGCTAGGTAACAGCACAGAAGGAGATGCATGAGGGGAATGCGGTTCCAGAAAAAGGGCGGATGAACGAAGTAATGTTTTCATTTGACGATCGTATGCCCATTCACGCCATTTACCTAGATGGCCGCAAGCGAGGTTGGGGTTTGTCACTTGAGGGATACTTCAAAATTAGAAAGAGCATGCAGTTTTCTGTCCTTCGGAAGAAGCATAAACGGGAAGAAGAAACAGTATGAACTGAGTTATATGTATGTATCTGCTGTTCTTTCTCTGTTTTTCTTTTCATCTCTTTATTCTGTTCTTCTCTTTCTTTTCCATCTTTCTTTCCGCTTTCTATTCCTCATATATTCGCTTCTATTCCGCACATATTTAAAAATGATATTTTCCTTTCTTTTTTCAAACGAAGTTCTTCTTCTTTCCCCTTCTTTTCTCTGAAAGGTAATCTACGCGAGCATACTAACCAGAACAGTCTTTTTCACTCTCCCAAACATATCTGTATTTTGCCAGCAGTTGCAATGGTTTAAAAGTGCAGTGCAAGAATGTATGTGTTAATTATGATATGATGTGACATTGCATGTATGCATGCATGGTGTGGAGTCGATGTATGGTGCAAGGCAGACGTCAGATAACTGGCACGCAGGTCTAGGGCTTCTTGGCCCCGAACACAATGTAATCCTGTTGATTGATTAATTGATGGATCGATAGATTGATTGATTGATTGGTTTCGCACTAAGCCTTCCCACACATTATAATTAGAGGTTTATTCTAAGCTAGATTCTAAGGTTTATTTCTTTCTACATAACAGTTACTATTAAATGATTTAGAAAAGGCTGTTCTGAAAGCTAGGCTGGCCGGTACTATTTTAATACAAAATCTGTATAATAAAGGCGACTTTGAAAGACCATGCAATGAAGCCTATATTATGAAGGTTACACAGTGGTGTTAGCCGTAACTAATATAACTTTGTTACATATATATGGCCCGAAGGGCCATGTTATGTTTTATGTAGTGCATAATATAAGCTGAAATATAAATGTTACGGTTAAAGGCGTAATTTGATAATGATGATGATGATTGAGGATTAAATCCTAGATCTAGTGACGCCAGATCCCAAGTTACTAAGAAGGCTTTGAGGACAACTCAGAGCACATATTTATGGGGGGGGGGGGATAAAAAAAACGGTATAAAACTCACAAAATTTGTATGGCAGCCTATGTTTCTAGAAATGATATAAAAAATCTGTTCCATAGTTCTTTTTCTATTATTACAACGTCTTCTTACACAAAGTTTTAGCTTCTAACTCCTTACTAATTATGAGAACGAGTTTTTTGCGGAATAGTATGAAAAAGCGCCGGTCTCCTATGTAGAAGGGGGGGCAAAAAGCACCCCACTCACCCCGGCATGCGCAGTGAACTTATACTTATGGTTGTTGCGCGCCAATGCGCGGGTGGCATGGGTAAAGCTGATGGCAATGCATTTTCATGTTAATTAAATCTCTGCAGCTGCAACTACCTAATCCACTCCAGCCTCCTGACTCTCCATGATTTCATCTTCTTCCTCTTCATCCCCCCCTCTTCCCTCCGCGCGGGGGAGACTATGGGCCTTAAAATCTTAAAGTTACGTTTTTAATGTAAGATATGGACTCATTTCAAGAAAACGTGAAGTTACGTTTTTTTTGTAACTAATCTTACCATAACTATTCAGATCGTTCCTCTATTCCTACATTCCAGCTAACGGCACTAGTAACGCCACTATGTAATGAAGGTTAATTAACAGCTCACATAAGGCTAGACATAACTTGAAGGTCACACCTCATTCACACCTTAGCTCAAAGTTAAGCCTCAAACTAACACTATACGTTACTATACAGCTATGAATATATCAATCTCTTCCGAACCTAGTTTTGAACTCAAATGTGCTTAATGAAATGCAGTGACGCGAATCAACGTGCACGCGAACGGAACTGGGCATGCTATTAGCCCATTGAATGCATCATTTCTCGGTCGACCCGGTCTTTTTGACCTGTCAGATCGAGGCCCTGTCAAATCAATCCAGTCGTTCACACCCCTCCCTTTTCTCCCTTTCTCCTTCCTTCACCTCTAGCCTCATCCATTCACCAATCCCACAGTCTTGCTCAGAAACTCGCATTCCTTTGCGAGCAGTTTCTGCACAACGAACCCCGCAACGTCTGCCCTGCTGACCATCCCCCCGTCCAACTGGAACCCCGTCTTCCACTTCCCCGTCGCCGCCCCGTTGGAGAGGCCCCCCGGTCTGACAACTGTCCACTCGACGTTGTCTGCCAATTCGTCCTTCATCAGTTGCTCCTGGATGTTCTTGTCGTCGATCGGTTTTCGAATCACCCAGTCAACGAAGCACTTCGTGAAGAACCCCAGGTGAGGGTATGAGTCCCCCACTCCCAGGGAAGTCACCGCAACGACTCGGGGCTTCTTTGGTGACTTCAAGACGGCCTGATCGAGGACACACACACATTTGATTGATGAGAAGAGAAGAGCTCGAGAACCCATCGAAAAAGGGGGGCATGGGGAGAGGGCGGACAATGAGCATTTTGAGCATGAAGAGAGGGGAAGAAAACTAGAGGGACGGGGATTTCGACCAGCAGTCGCTAGAGCAGTTGAGATCTTCTATGAGACAGAACCGTGTGTGAAAGCCGAGAGAGAGAGAGAGAGACGGAGAGACCGAAAGATATAATTAATATATATATATATATAGAGA
>JAHBMJ010004494.1:7219-23019 GCA_018398765.1 Chromera velia | reverse complement strand
GGGGGGGGGGGGGGACTCTTTTGAGATGTAAGAAGGTGCACGTGGGGGCACGTGGCGGGATGCGTGTGCCAAAATCTAGCTAAGAATGAAAATCGAAGAAGAAAGAAGAAATGAAAAAAAAACAAGACGAGATAAAAATGCTTCAAAGAGCAGACGGCAGTCCATGAATTAAGAAGGCAATTCAAACAATGAACCACACCCACCCATGCAGGCTGCCCGTCACACTACGGAGAGACTAACACACACACATACACTCACACAAGGAGAGAGGGGGAGAGAAAGCAAGAGAGAGAGAAAGAAAGAGAGAGAGAGCAGGTGGGGGCGTACGGGGGGGATCCACGCTTTGTGGGCGCACTCACTGGCTCTTCTCCCCACTCAGCCGGTTGGCGGGCTGGGTGACGGATGTAATAATAATTAACAAAATCAACTGATGGATTGATGTTTTTGGAAGGAAGGAAGGAAGGAAGGAAGCGCCTCCAACAGGATCGGGGCGGGGCGGTTGGACGTACATACAGTCAGATTCTGATTGTTTGTTTCATTGGATGCTCCAATGAAGAAGAATTCGTTCCGCAAAAGAAAAACAAATCGACGACGCTTGTCGGTTCGATTAACTGATTCTTGCTGCAAGGTTGTTTGATTAGTCGGTCGGTCCGTGGGGCTGCATCGCACGGGGGGTGGTGCATAGTTGAATGATGGTGCGTAATCCGAGCAGGCAGACTGTCTGTCTGTCTGTCTTTCCGGGTGACGTCACTTTTCTTTCTTTGTTTCGTTGCTGTTGAGGAGGGATCGCATTCACGGAACCGCATTGTACAAGCAGGAGACAGTAACCTCTGCATTCCGTTTTTGCTGTTTTGTTTTGATTTGTTTTGTCTGGTCCGTTTTTGCACAGCTCCTTTCTTGCTGTGCTGCCACCCCGTCGCTTCCTGGCCTCACGAAGGATCAAAGGGCGGAGGGGAGAAGAGGACGGGGCCACAAGAGGTCTCCTTCCTTTCGTTGGGCCGGCCTCTCCGTTGGCGGTCCGGAAGGAAGGAACTCTGAGGAGGGGGTCTATAACTGTGGAAAGGGGGAAAGGCCGAAAGCAGTGGAAGAATGGTGAGTTATCAGTGGATCGTTTTGTTTGTCCCATCTCCGCCTTTTGCTTTGGACTGTTGCGGTCTCTCGAATTTGCTCGCCTGTGCTTCACTCTCTTTGCTTCTCAGATAGAAGGCTTGCAGATGAAAGAAGGAGGGAGAAAGCCCCCACACAAACAGAAACAGACACACTGATTCTTTGGAGGTTTGTATTGTGCAACAGGCAGGAGAGATAGCATGAGGGAAAGTGAGACAGAAAGTTCGTGACCGGGAAGAGAAGAGAGACGAACAAAAGATGCAAGGCTTTGTAAGGCAAGTCGTGTGTCGAAAAAACGCCCCTTCCTTGCTTGAGCTGCGACAACGCTTCTCTGTCAGCAAAAGCTCCGCGTTAAATTGCTGCTGTAAATTAAGAAGCGAAAATTGAATATGCATTCATGGTGTGTGCAGATCGAAGGACCGAGTCTCCTTGCATGCCTCCTCCCATCCAATTCCATTCAGAATTGAAATTCGATTGAAGACACTGACTTAGCACATGAAATAAAACTCATTTTGTTCTCAGTAGATTAAATTTATCGAGTAATTAAAGAAGTTGTCTTAAATAAAATCTTAGATAAAATTTTTGTTATTGCTGAGGACTGTTGCATAGTTAGCACTTGCTTGTCATAAAAAAAGGGGGCCCCGAAAAGTACTGGAATTTGGTCTGGAAAGCTTAGGAAAGTTTGGTTTGCAATAGCTCGGAAAGATTTATCTGGAGGACACTTTGTAGTGTCCTACCTCCCGGTACCGTCCCGTCGCTGCCGTCCGGTCCTTCTTGCATGCATGCGCGCCGCCTTTGCTTCGATCGCCCACCGCCGCGTTCTGTCTGTCTGCATGACCAAAGAAAGCTTGTCTTTGCATTCGCGCGGGGACCAGTCAGATTTAATCCGCTCTCAGCCATGTCGCTAAGATCGTTTGTTCCGTTTGTCCGGTTGTGAGTTTGTCTTTTCTTAGCTAACTAGCAGAAGTCAAGTTTAACTCCGAACTATGAATCCTCTGCACTCTACGGATGGCTAATAACCTATCTATATCCAATCCTTTAGCTGACAGAGGAATTCAGACTGAGCTAGAGTCTGTAGAGTTTATATATCCGTCTCTCTCCCTCTAGACCTCGTCTTTGGGTCTAGTTCTCCGTCTGTCCTGCCGTTACTCCCAAGGCAGCAGGAAGTTACTACAATTTACTAAGCTTTTCTCCCCAAAGACCCCCCCTTGCGCGCTGCTTACGCACAGAATCATAACAAATCTTGACAAAAAAGTGAGGGTCCAAGGACTCGAACCATGCTATAACATGTGGCGATAGGGGTCTAGATACGGGGAGGAGGGGTGGCGTAGTATATAGAGACGTGCCTAGGGGCTACGCTTTAAGGGCGTTGTATATAAAGGCGTTTTGTCCTAGGGGCAACGCCCCTATCTAGGCCCCTAAGGTGTTGTGTTGTATGTATAAAGTCTTAGACAAGCCACGCCCCTTCATTGACAAAAAAATAAACTGAACAGTTAGTCTGAACTGATGAATAATTATATGGAGCTAGCGAGCTTACATCAGTATGCACCCTTTAATATATAAAAATCTGTTTGTTAAATCTAAATTAAACATTCACTATAGTAAGCGATGCTACCTTAGAGTGTTTCTCAAGAAAACGCTGGAGAATCTCCTGCGCATTCTCCAGATTCTCTTCCAGCTCGGAATGGCAGCTCCCAGGTGCTTTCTTTCTCTGGGAATCCTTTCCATTCCATTTCCATTTCCTCGACCTTCTAGGAAGTGCATAGGTAGATGGGTGTCCCGGACCTCTTTTTTTTACCAACATGTTTTTTACAGCAACCTTCCCCCACCTTCCCCTCTCTTCAACTTTCTCTTTGTTCTTCCACTCCAACAAATAATTATTAGCTTTTATACAGAGTCATGATGCAAAAACAGATGTGGAGTAGCAATCTTTTGAAATCAATCAGAGTTGTGGCCCCTGGTAGTCCCTGGAAATCCCTGGAAGAAGATCCTTGCCGGCATGCAGGTCTAAAAAAAACGGCTCTTGAACTTAGACTTGAAGGTTCGTGTATGGCCCCGGAAAGCGCCCTCCCAACGCCCCCCTACGCCCCTACAGGGGCGTTGCATATATATAGCCGTCGGCCGAAAGCCGACGCCCCCCCCCTGAGGCGCTATATACATGCAAGGCGCACAACGCCCCTTCATAGGGTGTTATGATAGCAATTCTAGACCCCTATATGTGGCGTCATTTGAGGTCATGCCTGTAGATCCTGACCGGTCTCTGAGGGGGCTGCAGGATCGACGTGTTTTGAGTTTTTGTCTAGGTTTTTGTTCTTTTGCGGCTGATCCGGAGAAGAAATTTCTCTCCAGTGCCGATGCCATTGACTCCTTCGGCAGTTCAACTGGACTGTGGGACTCTGAAGTTCTCTTCTTCGACCCCCATATTGCCACACTGATGCTTGAGGGGCCTGAGGTTCTCAGAGTGGCCAATTCAACCCACCTTTCTGAGGTTCTCTCTATGGCCAATTCAACCGAATTTTCTGAGGTTCTCTCTATGGCCAATTCAACCGAACTTTCTGAGGTTCTCTCTATGGCCAATTCAACCGAATTTTCTGAGGTTTTCTCTATGGCCAATTCAACCGAACTTTCTGAGGTTCTCTCTATGGCCAATTCAACCAAACTTCAGGGAGAGCCGTCTCTGTCCGGTCGGCTGCGGAGACGTCTTCGCTCCTCATGGAGACGGGTGCGCAAGGTTGCGTTCAGAGGGGGGAGGGTGCTCTCATGGCCCATCAGATTCATTAAAAGAAGACTGAGGGGCTCACAGTCTGACTCACTCGAAGGAGAGACTCACTGTCAACCAGATAGTATGACCTCACCATGCCAGCACACGCATACTCAAGTAGAGAAGGGGGTGGGGATTGGGAAGGGGAGTACCGGTCTGCTTCAACTTGAACCCAAGCTAGACCGAGATAAACTCTGTCCCCCGCCCCCGCCGGGTCTGTCTCTGAGCGTTTCCGTCTCCGCGGCCGTTGACGCTCTTACGGCCGTCGCACAGAATGAAAATTTGAGTTTAGACTCAGAGCAGCGTAAGCCGTCCATCGACCGTCGATATTTGCGTCTGACCGCTGTTCTGCTTCACTCCCTTAAAAGTCTATACACGTCTGAGACCCCATGCGAGAGCCTGTTGAAGAGATGGATGAGGACGTTGGAGTCGGAGTCAAAAGATGTACGGGTATACCTCAGAGGATGGGGCCCTGAGACGTGGTTTCTCTCTCCCGCTACGAGACCGAATTTGATCCAATCAAGGATCCAATGGACGGAGCGGCAAGTAGACCCCGTGTGGGAAAGAGACCGTAGAGAGAGTCTTACTCTTTGGAGAGAGACGTTTGGAGGAGGGGTGGGAAGGATGCAAATCCACATACCGCTACAACTCAAGTCACATAACTCCGCCCCGGTATTGGATTTGTTTAAGGGTGGTAGTCGGTCGGTGTCCTGGGAGGAGGGGTCGCTGCCAGACACTCCTAGAAATCGTGAGCGTCTGCGTTTTTTTCTTGATCAACTGCAGCAATGAGGGGTCAAATTTTATGACCCCCTGTTCTCTCCCCAAGGAGAGGCCCCGAAAGTGAAGGCAGGGTCCGTCCTGAGATCGAGCGAGCTGGTACAGAAATTACGGGGGCAAGAAGAGAAGTGGTCGCCGGGTAGGAAAGTGAAGGACAAAAGTTGGTATGGTCTGTGTGCTGACACTCCGCATTTTTCGGATGTGGCACAGCATGGGTTGGGAAACTGTATGGAACTTTCGTTCCTTATGAGTCTGGTTACTTCCAATAGTTCCCGTCTCCAAACAGAAATTTTCCCTTTCGGAGACACGCTGGCTGATTTGGGCGCGTGTGTTGTGCGCTTGTAGTCGGTTTCGAGAGAAGAGTGGCGGTTGGTGGTGGTGGATGATTTTCTACCCCTAGAAGACGGTAGGATGTCAAATCTCCTCAGTAGGGTCCGTTCTCGGGATGGGCTCTGCACGCTGATCCCACTCACATACGCAGCCCTCAGGTGGTGGCATGTTTGGGGAGATGATGGTGGTCTCCTCGCGTCTCGTCTCGCCTTCTGGCCTGTCTTTCTCGTGAAGGCGATGGCCAATTAACGGGGTCTCTGAGAAAGGTGGAGAGAGACTGGCAGTTTTCCGGAGACCTAGCCGGAGACCGCCAGCAGTCAATCTTTTTTAGTTCCCCTCCTTTTGTTGATTTTGATCTGCGGAGCTCTGATCTCAGTTCCAAGGTTACCCAGAAGATTGCAACAAAATTCAAAAGAGGGATTCCGTAGACCGTGGCAACACCCGAGCTGACCAAATCCACGTGAGTTTCATCCATGCACCCTTCTGCGAATTTCAATGAAACTGGGCTCGTTAAGAATCATGAATATGCAGTGGTGGGAGCAGTCACACCAGATGAGTTGGGGGTAGGGAACCAGTCTGAGTGGGCAAATGAAACTTTTCTCCTTATTTTAACCCCCCACGGACATCTGCAGGATGATTGGAAGGGGCGCTGGAGCTTTCAGTCTGATACTCTGACTCTGAGGGAAAGTTAAAGCGCTCAGGAGATCCTGGCAGGTCACCTTTTGGATTAATACCCAGGAATCTGCTGGGTTGGATCATCGCCAGCAACGGTTTTTGCATTGTGGTTCTCGGCCGTCTCTCTTTCTCCTTGCAGGTTCTGATCTCAACACGGCGTTTCAACATGGGTCGATTTCGATGGTCCCCTTTAAAGTAATAGAAACAAATCAAACAAGAACAATCTTTGCCTTCTACATATAGACATTTGCGGAACTAAAAAAAAATTTCAATGATTAATGGTAAAAAAATGAAAAGAAAATGAAATCATTGTTCAAATTAATCGATCTATCAATCCCGTACATATATTACATAATCTGTAAGTCAGGGCGTAGCTTAGGGTTGCATATAGGGATATATAGGCTTTATAAGTTTCACTCTAAAGCATTTATTTCAACTAGAATTTCAATCGTTTGCTTAGAACAATGCTTAGATAATTAAATTACATTTTAGACAATTTATCAGAATTTTATCTGGCATTATTATGCTAGTTATTATGGACTAGCAATTTATATTATACAATTTTAGGTTAGTAACATTACTATGCGTAGTAGCATTGCGTACACTGCTAGACATAACGTTGTCCACAAAAGATCAATCAAAGGAATGACAAGACTCTACAAGACTCTTGCAAGGCGGACGTCAGACAACTGGCACGCAGGTCTAGGGCTTCGGCCCCGAACACATTCAACACAATATAATCCTGTATAACCCAGCTAGTGTGTCATAATTTAATGACCCTAGCTACTATAACTAGTACTATAAATCCTAGTATAAATCGCTCGGCATTGGGGCAGGAGGCCAATCCTCCAGACATTAATCCTATCCTATCCTATCCTACTATAGTAGTAGTGACCCAGGCTAGGACCCAGGTTGTAACAATTAAACAGATTTGTCACATCATTTGTGGAAGGGTGGTGCCTTCAAGGGCAAGGTTCAAGGGCCCGCGGCAAATGCGAAATGATCTCTCAACTAGTGAATGTTACTGCATACATTTGCATGTGTGTTTTTGAAAGGTGGAGTCCTGGACAGCTAGGATGTAGGGCGAAGAAAGGACACTCAAGGGCGTCTTCTAGGGGGCTAGACGGATCGACGCAGCAGGAGCGCACGACCCGCAGTTCCTTCCTGCATGCCCAGATGATTCAGCTTTTCCCTCTTTTAATTCTCTCTCTGCCGTGTGCCCGTCAAAGTGTTCAGAGGTCTGTCGCCATTCTGTCCAGCGCATCCTGGAAGTCCTCCTCTGTCTCCTCGTCCCCCTTCGCCCTCTCGTCCTCATCCGCACAGCAGTCACACGGACACAGCTTCCTCGACACCCACCAGATGAATCCGCAGAGAAGGGCGAGGAGAAGGATGAGAGTGAGGATGAGGGGAATCTCAAGGATGAACGTAGTCACGTACGCGAGCCCTCGAGAGATGGGGGGCACTCCTGAGTACTGCACGAGGAGGGATGGTGCAAGAGGGAATTAAATTTCAAACGATTCAGGTGAACCAGAGTCCGAAGGCATCTGGGGGTGAGTGTGGGTAGAAGCACACTGAATAGGAATCAATACTGCATACTTTTTAGTGGCAGGCAGCTCTCTCTTGTCAGTGAGAGAACGAGAGAGTCTGGGCACGCCGTTTTCACCATTTCGTGAGAGCATCCGCAAAAGGTAGAGAGGAAGAAAGAAGAGGACGGACTGATGAAAAAAGCAAGTGCGAATGAAACAAGGAGCCAGCCCACACGGCGGTCCCAAGTCACTCACTCACTCACTCACCCCTGCGAGAGCCAGAATGAAAGGGTGCAGCACGACGATGGTGAAGGTGACCATCATCAGGGAGAGATGGGCTCTGTTCACAAGACGAGGGGAGCACTTGGTCTGTCTGGGAATGTTGATCTTGAACTCCATGTCGGGCCTGCAGATGCAGAAGGACGGAAGGAAGGAAGGAAGGAAGGAAGGAAGGTGGAGAGGATTCCTATCTGTGTGTTTGGGAGGGAGGAATGACGGTGAAAGAGCGAAGACGCACAACCTGACTGGAGTAGCGAGAAGCTGCTATACAGATATTTTTCTCTCTCCATGTATGCGCACGAAGGATACATACACGTATGGTCACCCATCACTTTTTCTCTCTTTGCCCTTTTCTTTCCTTCTTTCCTCCTACCCCTCACTGGCGGCAACCCCCTCTCGCTCTCTCTGTCTCTCTCTGTGTGTGTATATATCTGCTGTGAATCCTGTTGACTTGCTCCCCCCCCCCCCCCCCACCCACCCACTCACTCTCCCTCTGACTGACTGACTTGAATTGGTAGACGAGTACGTTGAGGACTTCAAAGAAGAGATTGTCCAACTCGTTGATGAACACCAGGGCGGTGGCATTCAAAATCACCTGCACACACACACACACACACACACACACACGCACGCACACACGCACGCACGCACGCACGCACGCACACATACACACACGCACACACACACACGCACACATACACACACATACACACACGCACACACATACACACACACACACACACACACACACACACACACACACTTCATTCATAGATTCATTCGTTCGTTCGTTCGTTCGTTCAATAATTCATTCATTTAGTGATCCGTCCATCAGTCAATCGATCCATCCATCCATCTAGCCGTTTATTTATTCGTTTATTAATCCATTCACCCTGACACACGTCCATCCTCACATACAATCACACACACACACACACACACACAAACAGAGAGAGAGAGAGAGAGAGAGAGAGAGAGAGAGAAATTCAGGCGCTCATCCCATCCATCTCTCCATTCCCCATTCATCCTCCCCCCCATGCACCCACCCCCTCACTCACATCAGCCATTGTCGGGAGTGCCAACAGGAAGTGCATCCCGATTCTTCCCAAGATGGTTGTGAACAGAATGCCCAACAGCTGAATGGGCACCGCGATCAGGGCCAGCTTCCAGTAGTACCCGCACACACCAATCCCGGGCATCGACAGCCAGAAGCCCCGGAGACGGGTGGCGTACTCTCTCACCAGACTCAACAGAAACACCGTGCACCCGATCTGTGTGTGCATGTCCAGAGAGTCATAAAGGAAGGAGGATAGGTGCATATCTGAATAACTTCAGAAAATTCCGTGTGGAGTGACGCAGGGTCTTTTATGCGGTCATGTTAGGCCCTTCCGGAAATCGAGAGGGCAAAAGTCCACGGTCCCAGTTTGCAGCACAACAGCTCTGCCTGTGATCCCTTCCGCCCTTCTCGTTTCCCCGTCTCTTCATACCCAGGCTCCATGCAATGCTTCCCATTCACACAAAAGGAAGGGAGCATCTCAATCCCTGCCAGCTAACCTCCCCACTCCATCCCCCACCCGCCCCATGACCCGACAGACAGCACACACACCCAATTAACCGTCTGACTGGCTAACTGACTGACTGACTGACCACTTTGGACACGTTGACTGTCGCTCTGTGCGCGCGGAGGGCGTCGAGAGACTTCTGCAGGGCGGTGCCTCGTCTCTTGAAGAGCCAAGTCAGGTCGCCCGTCTGCAGCAGATGAAGTGAAGGTTGAAAAAGAGAAGATGAGAGGGGAGAGGGAGTAGGGCGAAGGGAAGAGATAAGACTACGTCGTTCGTTCTCTCTTTTTGTCGCTGAGTTGTTCCGTTGCCGATATTTAAGGATTTTACTTCGTTCTCGTGCTCCTCCCGATTGTTTTTTTCTTCCTTACTTTTCTGGACAAGAATTTTTTCAAAAGTTCTCGTAGAGCCAGCTGGCGGAGTACAGACGAAAAAGGGAACAGGGGAAGGACGGGCGAATGGGCCCAAGCGAGGGCCCGGAACGCACAGTCGAGGCAAGGAGATGGGGACAAGCCAGATGCATGTATAATTTCGTTTCGTTCATTGCTATCTGAGGTCTTTCTTTCTTTAATCTCTGTGCGGCCTTCCAGCAATCCACTGACTGACAAAGATGCCCACTGATGGATGGAAGCTGCAGACAGACAGACAGGCAGGCAGGCAGGCAAAAAGACACGCAATGTCTCTGGTCATTGTAAAGAATACTCGGCATCCACCATTTTGGTCGTCCAAATATCGAGAGATTGCCAGCCTACATGGATGCCTGCCTACCTGCCTGCCTGCCTGCCAGTCTGTCCTTTTGCTTCCTCTCTCTCGGCTTTTCACCTCTCCTTCCTGTCACGCGAATTTCTCTTTCTTTCGTTTTCAATGCCACAAAAACGGTTCTGAACCAGCAGCATGACACATAGGCAATCTCTAAGGGGAAATAATCGACCAAATTCAGTGTAGCTCTGTAAAAGAGAAAACAGAGAGAAACAGGAAAAGAGATACGCGGGAGTCAGAAAGAAAAATTTTCTATGCAATGATTCCTTCATACATAGCGAGACACCCTCATCACCTCCACTCAGACAACTCCCCTCCCCTCACAGCATACTTCTTTATATGTCTTCCACATGAGCACCAACAAAACAGGGCAACAATACAAACACTCGCATGAACACAATACAAAACAAAACCACATGATGCACAGAATCTCCCCATGCGCTCGCTTACGAACTCGTGAGGATCCAGACCGAAGTACTCCGGCCCAATCACGATCAATGCCAGCATTCGCATCACAATGCAGGAGATGCTGAAGAACTGCAGCCATACAAACAGGAAACAGATCAGACAGACAGTCACAGAATCAATGGCTGAGCACGGTATCAGAAGACATCGTGAAGGCACCGCATGGAGAGAGACCACACACAAACATTGCACAGAATCCATTCACCAGAAAGGGTCGAGAGGAATGTATAAGAGAAGAAAACGCGGAAGGAAGTGACTTAGCAATGAAGGAAGGACGGCTCAAACACGCACGCCTGACAAGTCCTTCGCTTATCTGAACTGCCTGCCTGCGTGCCAAGAAACCCACCCACCCCCCCACTAACCCACCAACGAACGGACCGACCAGAGGGATGAAGAGATGGTATTTCTTGAATCCCTTCGGCTTCAGTCTACCAGGAAGGCACACGACGTTCAGCATGCTGAATACATCCTGCAGGCACTCAGTGGGATGATTCAGTTGAAACCCTGTACTTCTCTCACACCTATTCTCTGCATGAGAACACATCCTACATGCACCTCAATGAGCCAAACTTGCAAAAAAAGGGTGTAAGGTAAGAAGGGGGTCAGCGAAATGTCAGAGAACCATTCTGTCGGCCCGCACGGAAAGAAGAAAAAAAAAGAAGTGAGGGAATTGCGGAAAGAAGCCTTGCCGTCTGGTGCGGCACAGAAGCAAGGGCGCAAAAAAACACAAAAAGAAAATCGAGCACCGCAGTGAAAAGAAAGCAAAAGAAAGAATGGAGGACCCGATCGAGAGCGAGCCTCCAGGCCTCGATCGATCGATCGAGAGGAGAAAAAGAAGGGAGGAAAGAAGAACCTCCAGAGATACCACCCACTGACGACCCAGCCGGCCAACAAACAGAAGGAAGGGAGCGAGGAAGGAAAGAAGGAAGGGAGGGCGCCCGCAGACGCAGAGGCTAACCGTGTCCTGCAAGCAGAGAAGAGCGGAAGCAGAGGAGAGAAAAGATTCAGTGGAGTGAACAGAGAGAGTCCGCAGGCAGGAAGGGGACATGATAAATTTCAAATGTAGATGGATGGATCGATCGATAGATGGATAGACACGATAGATGGAAATATAGATGTACGGATGTATCGATGGATAGATGCATGAGCGCTCGCATGAGCGATGGGAGGCATCCGGCCATTCGGATCCAAAGAAGTTCTTGGACAAGGGGAGTTTCGTTTCTTTTTGTTGATTTTGGTGCCTTCGGCCTTGCTTTTTCTGCATCTGTCTGCTCTTCAGATCGCTCTTTGCAACTTGCGATCAATTGCAGCAGAGGAAAACTAGTATGCGGGAGGGAGCCCTGCAAGCGCGAAGCTTCTGCGGACGAAAACACCTCTTTAGGGCTCGTCGCGGCAGTGCACCTGGGGAAGCCCATTCGTGCATCCATTTGAGGCCTCGCTCACGCTCCGTCTGTCTCTCAGCATGACCAAGTGTGTCGCAGACTGAACTGATTATTCGGAAAGTGCAAATGGAAAACCCAGAACAGTAATAAGGTCGAATTCAAACTTCCCCCTGCCTGCCTGCCTGTCTGTCTGATTCCTTGCCTGACCATCATCCAGATGTTTCGAGCAGTATCTAATCCGTTCTCTTCTTCTTCCAGGATAGAGGCCCGAGCAGTGTACGTACGGGCGCTGCGCTTGTTGTTGTAAGGGACCGCAGCGCTGGCAACGGGGGGAGGGTACCCGTACGGCGGCTGTTGGACTCCGAAGGCTTGCATCTCGTCTGTCCGTCAGTTGGTTGGGCGAGGCTTTCAAAGTTCCTTTGGATACGTGGAATATCTAACCAAGCTCCTTCGGTTGTTCGGAGCAGTAAATTCTATGAGACTCCAGATGCACTCCCTTCGTCTCACACGTTGCTATCAACCAGAGGAGAGAGGGGATGTGGACACGACCTCGATCTGCTACTCTCTCCGGCCCTCTCTGTCCCTCCCTGTCGTTGGGTAGAGGGTGGGAGAGTGCACGCAAAGTCTCCACAGGAAGTGTTGCCCTGGCCGTTGTGCTGAGACTCTGAAGAATCTAGAATCCATGAAACACCTCGTGGCAAGGTCAAATCGGGATGCAATTGGATGATTGCTCGAAGGGGATTGATCCACTGTGGAGATGGCAGGATGCCAGGATCTTTTTGTGATTTTTTGTGATTGACGATGATTGACGATGATTTGACGATGGAATGACGAGGATCGATACTTTTTTTTTGGCTCGGTCTGGCTCAAGAAAGCCCACGCACCCAAACCCGCGCGCAAACCGCGCGCGCAATCGTGTGGGAGCCGGTCCTATTTTAAAAAATTTGGTTTCCGGCGGGCCGGAAAGCGAACGCGTGACATCCGAGGCACGCAATCACCTCCAGAAGCCCCCTGCATGCTGCATGGCCAAACAGAAAGTCGAGGCGAGGCAAAAACGGAGACGGAAAACACGATGCGGTTTCACCACTCTGCTTCTATCTGCTTTCTTCTCTCTCGACATCCTGTACTCTGTTCAAGTGTACTCTCTACAGTGTGAGCCGTGCTTATACCTGCCACAAATGCGCAACCATTGTAAAGCTCCATGCTCCTTTGTGCTCAGAGTTTTTGTCACAGTTGAGGTCTAGAGAATTGTAACGGTGCCCTTGCACGTTGATTTGTTGCCTTTGCTTTGTTTGTCTTCCCCATGACTGAAAGGAAGGTACCGAAGCGGTTAACGCATGAGGTGAGCTGCTGTACAAGTGTTTGTTCCTCCTCTCTTCCTCAACGGGTGTGCAGTTGAAGTGTTGCCTGTTTCCACCTGGTTGCAGGAGAGGAAGGTTCACGATTGGCCTCAAGGAGAGAACCCTCTGGAGACGGAATGGACTCTGTGGTTTGAAAAGAAGCTCCATATTCAACAGAGCACACAGGAATATGAACAGAACCTTAAACAAGTGGGAACCTTCTCAACACTGGAGGGCTTTCATCGGTCCGTCCTTGAAAATGGAACGCGGGAGAGCGAGAAAGAAAGAAGAGACGGCTGGAGAGGCTGAGGCCGTCTCCTTGTTTTTCTTCATCGCTCGCCTTGCGTTTTTCATGGGTTTCCACATAAATGCTTCGCCAAGGGGCTTTCTTTCGCCACCCACTTTCCTGTTTGAATGCTCTATGTTTCTGCCTTTCGCTCTACCAACGGGTTTTTGCCCCCTCCCTTCGTGAAAGTACACACGGTGGCGTGTCATGTCACGTCTGCGTCTTTTTGTTCATCTCTTTGCCAATCTCAACACGAGGACGATCGCTTGCGTTCTGCCTCCTTTTTTTACTTGCCTATTTTGTAGTTCTCTCTTCTGCCTGTGTGTGCGTGCGCATGTGTGCAAAAGGGTATGTTTGTGTGTGTTTCTCCCTTCCGGAATGGTCTTCTCCCTTTGCTTCGTCTCTTCTGGAATATCTGGCTGCCGATTTTTGCCGCCCTTCTTGTTGAACATGATGATAAAGAGTGCGCATTTGTTCACCATCACTACTGCTTCGAGCCCTCTCATCATTTGCCTTTCCTGCCTTTTCTTTCTCTCTCTTTTTGTCTTTCCTCTCTGCCTTTCTTCCTCAGACGGTGTCAGTCAGCTAGACTGTAAAGGTGTGTGGAAAGCCACCCGCTTTCATTTTGGTGTATGGTTGTTTGTCCTTCTGGGACGAGCTGCTCTCTGCAGACTCTGGAGGCATTTGAGACGTGCGTCAGAAATCCCTCCAGACAGAAGCGTGTCTGTCTTTCGGAAAGGAATTCGGCCAATGTGGGAGGTCAGCTGGTCGATGGATGGATGAGTCGGGGGGGTTGCGCGTCTGCGGAGGGGGATCACGATCACGTGGACAGATTGATGATGCCTTCCTCTTCTTTCTGGAGTCTTCTCTCTACGTCTGTATGGGCTCCGATGTGCTTGCGAAGCGGGGAGGGAGCGTGTGTTCTTTCTTGAAAAACAAAAGGGAGCATTGCTGTACGGATCACCTTCTTTTCTTTCCCCCTTTCTTTTCTGGGATGTGCAGGCGGTTCCTTACGGGGGTGCATGGATTGTGAAGGTTAAACGTGCGAACCACGAAAAAGTGGTCGACTGCTTGTGGGAGCGCATGGTTTGTCGATCTCGGGTCTTGCTTGTTCTGCTGCTTGTGTAGGGTGGCCCGTGAACACTGGTGGTGTATACGGCATCTGAACGGTTTCCTGAAGTAATCAGCTTTCCTTACTTTGCTGTCTTATCGCGTTTTGATGCAGCCGCGTTCTTTTCATCCCTCTGGCCAGACAGACAAGCGCTGTGTGCTGCCCTTGCTTGCTTCTCTTCTTCCTTCCGTTTCGCGTTGTTTCGTTCGTCACTGCACAGACACTACTGGGTATTGCGACCTCCGCATGCAAAGATGGTCGTCTCTTCTCTTTTGGCTGCATGTGCAGGTCTTCGGATGTATAGGAGAGCTCTTTGGGTGTCCTGAACTTGCTGGGGTGGTTCTGTCGAGTCGACACACGGACGTTGCCTTCTCTGTGTGGAATGAGTCGAACAGCAATCCTAGGGTGCAAGGACATATCGGGTCGGTGGGGAGCAGCGAACGTGGCACAGTTAGTCAGTCAAAGAATCGTGAAGAAAAGGACTCCTACCAAATCTCATACACTTCAGACAGAAGAGACGTGGAATTGAGGGAAGCAAGAGACAGACAGACCTGCGAACTACACACAAGAGGGAGATCACTGGCACAGATTCATTGATTGCGATTAGATCTGTCCGCTTGGAGAGAAGAATGGACAGAAAAGGGCGCGACCTTGAAGAAGAGCGTGGAAACAAACCGAGAGAGAGCCTGGCGGCAGAATTGACGAATGAAGTGTCAGGCATCCATTCCGTCGGTTGGACCCTGACTCAGTGAGGAAGGGCAAAACCACCCACCCGCATGCCTGCTTGCTGCTCACGCAAGAATATCGCCGGGCTTTCTCTCTCTCTCTCTCTCACTCTCTCTCTCTCTGTGTGTGTGTGTGTGTGTGTGTATATATGTATGTGTATGTATGTATGTATGTATGTGTGTGTCTGTGTGTGTGTGTGTGTGTACGTGTGTGTGTGTATGTGTGTGTGGGTGTGTGTATGTATGTATGTATGTATGTATGCGTGTGTTTGGTCACCCTCAAAGACGGCCTGAACTTGAGTTTGCTTTTATTCTTTCAATTTCTCTTTCTGCCCCCCTTTTTCTTCCTGTCTGTTGTGCCTGCAGAGAGCGTTTGCGAGAAATCTGCGGTCTTCCGGACGACACCCTTTTGCAATACAAGTGCAATATGCAATCAATCAAGGTCCGCCAGTCTCCCCCCCATACAAAATACTAGACAGAAAAACTGAATGCGGTGACTCTCAGAGAGTTTGCCCAAACAAAAGAAATGAAAGCGAACGGAAGAAAACCAAGGACGAATGAAATATTGAGTCAGTTCAGAGATCACGATCGACAGGAGAACTTGATGAAGTTCGTTCCACTTTCGTTTCTCTGAATTTTTTTCCCGTCCATCCTGCGCTCTTTCGAGAAGAATTTCCACAGAAAGAGGTGAGAGAGAAGGGGGGGGGGGGGGGGGGGG